>JADRCD010189938.1:11641-25310 GCA_019843815.1 Montemys delectorum
TAGAGGGCTAATATCCAATGTATACAAAGAACTCAAGAAGTCAGTCTCCAGAGAACCAAATAACCCTATTAAAAAATGGGGCATAGAGCTAAACAAAGAATTCTCTACTGATGAACACCAAATGGCTGAGAAACACCTAAAGAAATGTTCAACATCCTTAGTCATCAGGGAAATGCAAATCAAAACAACTCTGAAATTCCACCTCACACCAGTCAGATTGGCTAGGATAAAAGACTCAGGTGACAGAAGATGCTGGAGAGGCTGCGGAGAAATAGGAACACTCCTTCATTGCTGGTGGGACTGCAAACTGGTACAACCACTCTGGAAATCAGTGTGGTGGTTCTTCCGGAAATTGGACATAGTTCTACCAGAGGACCCAGCCATACCACTCCTGGGCATATACCCAGAAGCTACTCCATCATGTAATAAGGACACATGCTCCACCATGTTCATAACAGTACACATATCCTTTTATAAGTTTCCTTTTGCCTTTGCTGTCATGTTTTGTCACAGAAATAGAAAAGAAACTAAGCCAAAAAATGTAAATACAAGTAAAATTATTTTACAGCATACTAAATTGAGATACACAAGTCCCAGTGTAGAAACAAAAACAACATTGGAATGAAATTTGGAAAGCCAATACATGTCTCCTCACACATCATCAGTCCCACAAATATTGAACCAATAAAGTCTTATCAGTGTGCCTATCTAAACATAAGTTCAACTAGAACAAAATGAATAGAAATTATCTTAGTCACCATTCTATCACTGTGAAGAAACACTATGATCATGGAAACTCTATGATGGAAAGAATTAATCAGGAGCATGATTACAGTTTAAATTTAGACCTTTATCATCATGGTGGGAAACATGACAACAGGTATAGAAGACATGGTTCTGGAGAAATGGTTGAGGACTACATCATCTTTTGAAACCCCAAAGCCAACTCCTAATGACATACTTTATCCAACAGGGCTACACTTATTCCATCACGACCTCAAATTCTAATCTCATAATTTTTTTAAGTAGTTTCATTCTCTCTCCAATATATATTGCCATTCTTATTAAAACTGCCACATTCTACTCCCTGGACCTCTTTGGCTAGCAGTTATGTCATAATGAATAAAAAGCATTCAATCCAATATCAGAAGTCCCCATTGTCATTCACACTCTGCAGTAGTTTAATATCCAAAATTCAATGTCTCTTCTGAGGCCTGTGACTATCTCTTAACTATAACACTCTGTAAAAATCAAAATAATAAAACAGATCACATACTTCTAACATACAATGTCATAGAGCATACATTACTATTCTTAAGAAAAGAAAAACAAAAGGGTAGAAGAGAGCATAGTGAAGAAATACTGGACCTATGGACAAACAAAACCACCAGAGAAAATTTAAGATTCTGTTTCTCCATGTTTGATGTCAAAGTGTTTCTCAGACTCCCAACTTCTTGTGGTGTTTCTACACCCTAATAGCAACTTTTTTTGGCAGGCATACATCTTTTGGGCCTCCAAAACAACTCAGGCTTCACATTAACAACTTCTCTCGGCCTCTATGCTGTGAAACTACTGTCATGTGCCTGGCTTAAGCAAGTTTCTTTAGACAAGGAGAAAGATTACAAAACCCATTTCTTTTTTTTTTTTTTTAATTTTAAATTAGGTATTTTCTTTATTTACATGTAAATTTCTCCTTTCCCAGTTTCCCCTCCAAAAAAACCCCAACAAACTAACAAACAAACAAAAACAACAAGAACAAACTCCTGTTGCCACCCCCATCCCCATGCCTGCCACCCCACCCTCTCCCACTTATTGCCCCGGCATTCCCCTACACTGGGGCACAGAACCTTCACAAGGCCGAGGACCTCTCCTCCTATTGATGATCAACTTTGCAATCTTCTACTATATACATGCTGCCAAAACAATCAGTCCCACCATGTCCTTGGGAGCTCCGAGGGTACTAGTTAGTTCATATTGTTGTTCGTCCTAAGGGGCTGCAAATCCTTTAGCTCCATAAAACCTTTCTCTAACTCCTTCATTGGAGACCATTTCTTTTATTCTCAACTCTAAAGTCAGAATCCTGTGGTTGAAGTTGCCAAGTTATGCTGTTTGCTGGGGCTAGAACTCAGGTGCTACATTTTATCAACTCTGATTTATTTATTCTTGATGCTTCCATCCTCAGCTTCTACATTCCTTTAATTCCTTTAACTAATTGGAAGCTTACCTGGGCAGAGTTTGTTCTGATGTCAATAGCGTTATTCCATTTAGTATGAGACTTTTTTTTTAAGCATTTTATCTTCTTGAGCTCAACACTTGGCTGTTATATCAATTTTCCTGTTCTACTGTTCTCTCCATAATGTATATTTGCATCTCTCATTGATTCTTTGCACTATATATCTAAGTAGAAATTATTACTAGTCTCTAAGTGACACAATCAATTCTAGACTTACTTGAAACCTCTTCTACCAACACCAGTAATCCAAAACGCTTCAGTTTAGCCTCAGGCAGATGTTTCCAAGAAGAGCAAAAAGAAAGCACTTTTTTCCCCTAATCAAGGGGAAACTGCTATAAGTTCTGAAAAGGCTGATTGTGTAATTACAGACTTATTGGAAATAATGATAATTATATGGACACCTGCACAAATTCAAACTGATAATGCTCCTGCATATGTAGTCAATAAGATACAACAATTCTTCACATATTACAAAATAAAACATGTTACTAGAATTTCACATAATCCTACAGGACAAGCAGTTATAGAAAGAGTAAATTGTACCTTAAAAGAGATGCTTATTAAACAGAAAAGAAGAGTAAAAAGCCCCAAGAATAGAATAAACAATGCTTTTTTAACTATCAATTTTTTTAATGTTGGTAAAAAATGAACAATAGCAGCTGAGAGACAACTGAAAACTCAGTTATCAAAAAAAGTTGGGAACTAGGTCCACCAAAATACTAGTATGATGTAATGACATTAGAATGGAAACTTGCAATAGTATTAAGATGGTTATGGTTATATATCTATAGGGAATGAAAAATATGGCTACCAACAAAAAACTATAAAGATTCCAACTGACTGGGGAAAAACCTCTTGTCAGCTTAGATATTGTATTCACAAAGCAAATAGCCCAGCAAACTGTCTCAGTTACTAATTTCTCCTAAATGTGCATGAAAATCAGTTTCAAAAGGGCTAATCTTAACCATTGATCACACCGTGACTGGAAAAACATGGAGATTGGGTAACAAATGTTACAACTACAAACCATTTTTTCCTTGGGGCCCAAAGAGGAATTATGCACCCCAATTCACCAAGAAGCAATTTTATGAGAATTTTCGTGCTAGTTCCTTAAGGTGGGTGAATAGATTTGGTCATTTGATGTGCTAAAATTGTTATCATCTAGAATGGAAGGTTATTATTGATTATCAGGGATTGATAAAAATGTAACATCATTTTGTTGAATTATTTTATATTAGAAATTAAAAGTATTTTGTTTCATTATTGTATCTTGATAGAAATTTTACTTTTTGCTTGAATTATTGTATATTGATGGAAATTTAAAATTATTTTGTTTGAAATAGTATATACTGATAGAAATTTAATTTCTTTGTTAGATTATTTGACTATATTTTACATATGCCATTTATTGAAAGGTGATGGTTCTTACTATTTTTCCAATATGTGTAGACTGCTAATGATAGAGAAAAGAACAATTCACAAATAAAAAGAGGGATGTGAAGTGGAAAGTTATGGAAAGTTATGCCAAATGATGTTTTGCTGGGTCACACAGGTGAAAGGATGTTTAAATAAAGCAGACAAGTGAAGACTCTTGATGAAAGATTATGAATGTGATCACAACAATAGTGGGAGAAGGGCACTAAGGTTTGGTTTGGTTGGATCTGCCTTACTCTTTTTAAAAGCATGCAGGTATTGGTTTGCCTTATATAATGTTGTTGAGCTCAATTTGTGATAATGTCTCCATTGAAAGAAACTCACCTACGAACTGCTCATGAGGCTCCTGTAGCAGCTTTTCACTTCTGCAGCCTCACTTCAGGTTGGTTGGCAAGCCTGGTGGTTTCTCAGGATTGAGCTACAGCTGCTTGGTGTCTACTTGCTGAAAGAACTGGTTGGCTACTGTTTTATGCCTATTGTCTACCTGCCTAGATGCCTGGTCTGCAGCTGCTAAGTCATGTTTGGTATTTGTTAAGTATGAGACTGAAATGCTGCCCAAGAAGATTGAGCTCATCCCTAAAGAGCTATTGCTGAACAGTTCCACTTCCCCCATATCCTAATAACATTTCTCTTCTACTACCTCAGCTGGTTTGCTACAGGAGATGTTGAACTCCTATGAAAAAGAGGTTGCATAATGGTCTTGAGATCTTGCTTCTCCTATCTCAGCCTCTCTATTAGTATTGTTTATTTCATGTTTTTACACTATACTATGGTTTTCAGAACAGCTTACATATTTTAAAAGTATTTGTATATGCAAAAGAAATGTAGACAATTAAATTGGAGGAGGTTTGTAAGAGAACAACAAAGAATAAGACTGAATGCTTTGCTTGACATTTGTAATTCTTATATCGTTACCATAGTAAGAGCCAAGATTTTAAGCTCTACTGAATATAAAACAAACAAACAAAAACACTTTATATATTTATGTTCATTTAAGAAAATATTAATAGTGATGTATTATTTTGAAATATACAGTTAATATGTTTGGAGTTATTTAAAATTTATATTGCGAAAAATGTATGTATTTTCAGTATTGTTGTAGACTAGCATCTACATAAGACTGTTATATTGATTGTTGTTTTAAGTCAACCCTCTTTTACAATACTCATTTTTATTGTTATAATAATTTATAAATTTTAAAGAATATGACAAAAAAGATATTGTAGGTATTGAAGGGGGGGGTCTCTGGGGAGGAGTTGGCATACAAAAGGGAAACAAGAATGTGATTTAATTCTATTTACTTAAAATACGTTTTTAAATGTTAACAAATTCAGATAAACTGGAATCATGTAACTTTTCTCATTATAATGCCATAAAACTTAAAAAAAGGAAAATAGAAAAAATGGGAAAAAAAAAAGAAATGGAGGTTGCAGTAAATTTGTGGCTACACACCATAACCAATACAACTCTTATTAAAGAAAGCATTTAACTGGAGTCTTGCTTATAATTTCAGAAATTTATTCCATAATTATCATGGCAGGAAACATAAGGCAGACGTGGAAGGCATGGTAATAGACAAACAGTTGAGGGGTACAGCATGATCTGCAGAAAGCAAGAAGAGAGAGCTACTGGACCTGGATGGACTTCTGAAACCTGGTAATCCAGTTCTGTGACACACTTTATGCAACAAAACCTCACTTACTGCAACAAATGCACAAATCATTATCCTTATAATTATTTCAAATAGTTCGACTTTCTGGTGACTAAACCTTCAAATATATGAGACTGTGGTAACCATTATTATTCAAACCAACACAGACATACATGACAAAGGGAAAATCTTATAAGTCCTCAAACCTAGACAAAGAATTACAGGCAACTAAGGAATTTTCAGAGTGTGAGAACTATTCTTTCCAAAGAAAGTGCCCCCAAATTGATTAGCTTTTGTGTTTTTATAGATATTATATATAAGATTATTGTCAAAATTTAGAGATAGAGGTATAGTAAAATTAAATAGAGATATATTTATATTAAAAGTAGAATTAAAAATTAGCTATGCAACCTCAAAAGACAACCAGCTAGCTAATTTCCAGTGTTAACTTTGCGATTTACAAGCTGGGCAGTGGCAGCACATTCCTTTAATCCCAGAATTTGGGAGGCAGAGATGGGTGGATTTCTGAGTTTGAGGCCAGCCTAGTCTACAGGGTGAAGTTACAGGACAGCCAGGGCTGTACAGAGAAACTCTATTAGAGTCAAGATGGAAAATAAAACAAACTATCTGACTATGAAACAAGGAATAAGGTCAATGTAAATGTCACATGTGATACAAATTATACATTTTTTAATCTGAGAAATATGAACATAATGTCACCTGTGCCGTTGTATAGAGAGAAACACATTGCATTATTTTACATATGGAAATACAAGTGTAGACCTCATAGGAGAAATGTGCAGATATGTATTGAATGACCTGGGGGATGATAAAGTTATATCAGAAAGCCAATGAGAAGTGTTCATGTTAAGGGTCAGCTGTGGTTCTGTGTCCTCCATTTCCTTCCTCTGGGTATCCAGGTACCACTGAACATCAGGCTGGAAAGATGAATCAGAGTCCAGAATGGATTGGGACTTCTGGCTCCAGGCCCAGCTAGGAATGAATGCCAGGAATGTGAGAATGGGCAGAGAAGGCATTCTCTGTGTATTTTAGTATTACAAGTTTTTTTTTATGATACTCAGTGAAATAACTTGTAGACAATCTTCAGAGAAACAGCTGGTGAGCATACACTTTATTCAGAGTAGACAAGGGCTATATATGAACCTTGGAGATGTAGAAGGAGTTTTCAGGGTGATTTTAAAATCCCTGGGTAGAATTTAAAGTACTGTGAATGTCTAATTTATATAGAATTCACTTCACAAATCTCAGGTGCTTGCTGAGTAGGTTCTTATAAGGAAAGAGGAAGTTGAATTTGTGGGTAGTCCTGCCAGGGACTACTCAAGCTTCCCCAGGCAGGAGATTTGTGGGGAGTCAGGCTCCCCAGGCAAGGGCAGAGAAGGGGAAAGCCTGCTGGGCCTACATTTTATATTGAGTTCAGGGAAGGGACACAGACATGGTAGACTTTAACACTAATTAACAGGGTTTCTACACATCTGACTCAGCTTCATTTAAATGGAGAGATGGCAGAGTATCCTTCAACCTCAATGTTGGGAACAATTCCATATTGAGCCAGAATCTGATTGGTTTTAATGCAATTTTTGTAATGTTCCCTATTGGCCATTTTAACAATTGGAAGAGGCAGGTTGCCAGGAGGAGTAGGACTCCAATGGCTAATACACAGCTAAGGAGGGGAAGAATCCAAGTGGCAAGAGTAAGGGAGGGGTTAACACATATTGGCTTGGTGACCATGATGTTATGGGAACATGTAGGATGGGATCTTGAAAAGGATCCTGGAAGGCAAAGAGGAAAGGAGAGGTTGAAACGAGGAATGTTTTATAACTTCCATGGGGTTCATGAAGACAGATGTTAATGGGAAGAATAGCCGATAGTGGCTGGGTGAGAGAACCAGAAGTTTTGAGGGTAATTAGGGTGGGTGGTTATGGGAAGGAGATAGGCTGTATGTTGGATGTACTGTCTCCCTAGCAAAGAATCTCCAGTGGTGGGTATTGGGAGTGTTAGGAAGAGTCTAGGCATCAGTAGAGTTAGAGTGAAGAATACAAAGATATCCATAAGAGTAGAGGAAAGGGAAGCCTGTAGGTGTTAACATGGTTTGGGAAGCAGCGATCAGTCATGGATGACTGTTCAGAAGATCTTGTTGGTTTTTTATTGGGGGTGGTGTCTCGTCTGCCTCCTCTGTTCTCGATTCAACAGCCAGGGGCAGGCCATCATCTTGGTCGGTAGAGTGATGTTGGACGTTTGAGGCAAGGAACCAAATAGGCTTAGGCTGATCCTGTGGAAAGACACAAATAACACCTGTTCTAGTGGTAAGGAGGGGTGTTGGGCAGTGAGCATTTCTGACAGCCAGAGTCCAGTAGAGCCACTTGGAACCCTGGAGACCCACTGAGCATTTGCTCAAAGGGACGGAAGGTGTTCGGTGAATTGCTCCTGAGACCATGGCTCAGATTTCAGCCCAAACCCCTCACAGCTGCCCCTGCAGGAGATATGTGCTCTATCAGGCAGACACTGCCTCAAACTCCCAGAATTCTAGCTGGACCTTACACATAGTCATCTGACCACAAGCCAGGCATGCCACGCCCCATACAATAAAAGGAGTGGTTTACCCCCTCCTCTATCTCTTGCCTCTTCACTCTCTTGTTCTCTACTTTCTCTCTTGTTCTCTTGTTCTCCCTTACTCTCTTCCTCTCCTGTTCTCTGTCACTCTCTTCTTCTCTTGTTCTCTTCTCTTTCTCTTGCTCTCTTCTCTTTCTTTTGTTCTTTTGTTCTCTCCTCTCTCTTGTTCTCTCTTCTTCTCTCTTGCTCTCTTGTTCTCTTCTCTCTCTCTTGTTCTCTTCCCTCTCTCTTGTTCTCTTCTTTCTCTCTTACCCCTCTCGCTCTTACTCTTACCCTCTTGCTCTCTCTCTCCCCTCTTTGCTCTTTCCCCCTCATCTATTTCTCTCCCTTCTCTTTTCTCTCTCTCTCCTTCCTCTCCTTTCCTTCTCTCTACTCAACCAGCATATTTCTTCTTCCTCAATAAAATAACTCATTCATACATCGCCTCCCTTTTAATTAAGGCACCGTGCAGCAAATAGGCCAGCCCCTGGAGGAGAGAGAGAGACCTGGGCCTCAGCAGCAGGCCCCCTGCCACCCTAGGAGAGAGAGAGTATCAGTAGGCCAGGCCTGGGCCGCAGCCCAGGCCCCCCAGTCTTTTTTGAACCACAGAGGGGTATGGTCCCTTCCAAATTCCATCAAAAGGATCAAGCTATCATACTAGGATGGAAGAAGTTATTCCTGGTATGTGCCAATGAAGGGAGAAAGGAGGATGTTTGGAACTTTTAGAGTAGTTATTTATGGTACTGATAGCCATCATCAGTTATATATTAGGAGGTATACAATTGCCATTTGTTTTATAAGTTGGGCTTTTAGGGTATGGTGTGTTCTTTCTATTATGCCTTGGCATTTGAGGGTTATGAGAAATTACTGTGTGTTGGGCAATTTTCCATTGTGAGTAGAAGGTTTTAAATTGGGCACTGGTAAAGGCAGGGCCACTGTCAGTTTTTATCTATTGGAGAATTCTGCTGATGACAAAGGTAGAGAGGATATAGTGAATTAACTTTTTTGATTTTTCACTTGTTGGACCAATATAATAGGTGAATATGTATCAACAGTAACAAAAACATGTTTTTGTCTGCTGAATTGGGGAATGTGGGTCATATCAGTTTGCCATAGGGTATTAGTTTTGAGACCTTGGAGGGCACATAGTTTGTAAGGGTGGGGTATTAATATAGGATAAACAAGGGGAGCATGCTTTTATTATCCTCTGAAGCTGAGCAAGAGGGATCTGGGAGAATCAGTGTGAAGTTCATGTATATATATATATATATATATATATATATATATATATATATATGTAAGTAAATGGAATTGATCTGTTTGCTGGACACAGGTTATGAATATTCCTGTAGTGGTAGTCTGACCAGCAATGGCATTTCCTTTAAATGTTGGAACTGATAGGGGATTGTGAGACCTGGCATGCTGGATGTAAAAGGATGGAAATCTCCATGACTAGATGGGAAAATGGATCCGAGTCTAATTTAATAAAGAATCTTGATAACTAGGGGAGCAAATTAGAAGCATACATACTGTCTAAAAAAGATTAAAGGGCCTATTGACTTCTTTTATAGCTAAATAAACAGCATACCGTTCAATATATTGGGAGGAGTAATGGGGAAGTTCTTTGAATTGGATAATTGTGGCTCTTCCCAGGGGGTAGTAGTATATTCTTGCTCTGGCTCTAGTCTCTCCTCCCTCAGTAAAAATTGTGGAGGTCCTGTGATTGGTCTTTTTGTAAAGAACAGGGGGCAGAGGATGCAGACAACACAACTGAGGAAGTTCAGAAACCCATTTCTCATTAGGATAATGCTTATTAATTTGTCTTGGGAAGCTTATCAGTCTAATAACAAAGAAGGGGTGATTTTTGAGTTATCATTGAATATTGGAGAGGGAAAGAGTGGAGATGCAAATATCAGGTTCTTTCACTGTTGTTTTCCCTGTATATTGTGAGAGGTTATTTTGAATCCTAGAGAGGATATGGAAGGTACTAACTGATATAAAAATTTGGATGTGGAGATTTTTTTATCTTTTATACTAAGATGTTGCCCATATGCTGGTATATTTTATTGAATTATTTGGTATGTCAATGGTATATCAGTTAATAAGGTTTTAATGTTGTGGCCATAGCTCCTGACAAAGGGTCTGGCTGTTAGCCATTCCCTGAGGGAGAATATCCATTCATATCATGATGGTGGCCAAAAGTAGTTAATGGATAGTACTGAGAATGTGAAGCATTCATAGTCCTGAGAGTGGGGAGGGATAGAAAAAAAGGGCAGTCTTGGATATATCTTGCCAGTAGAGGAATATTGTCAGGAATGGCTAAAACATGGAGCAGGTCCCTTTAGGGAGAATCCCAGACTTTCATGGTTTTTTAATTGCCCTCAAATCTAATACCAGTCTCAATTCCCCTGAGCTCATTTTTTTGAAAGCAGGGGTGTTCTGTGGTGAATGTGTGATAGTAGAAGCTGCTCTTTTACCGATTGTGTAAGGGCTTCAAATTTGTTGCTTAATAGAGGACATTGTTTAGCCCAGATGGTTTCATTTAAAAGCAAACCAAGGCAGGAAGTATTAAATTTAAAAATGCCCCTTAAATTGGGGTTGTTTTGGAGAGGGGAAGCTTTTAAGGCTTTGGGTGGTATCATTTTTAAAAATCAAGCTCCACATCCAGGACTTGTAAAATATCTGTTCCTAGAAGATTGGTGATAATGTTAACTACTAGAGGCATTTTAGACCAGTAGCTCCATCAGAGTCTCCCCATCTAAAGGTTTGCTTAATGATAAGTGCACGGGAGTTTTCCCCTAAGACTAAGAGTTTGGACGCAGGTATTAGTTGCCAACATTTTTGGGTATCTTTTTTGGTTTCAAAAATTGTCTTGTCTGTCCCAGTATCAATGAGACATTTGAATGATTTGTTATCAGTTTTTAGAGTTATTTTTGGGTAGATGAGAGGCTAGATACCTATAGAGCCTCTTTGGGAACAGTTTCCTTTCTTAATATCCTGACTGAGACTTGCACCATTTTAATTTTAAAGGCTCTAGATGTTTGCCATCTTTATCTTACTAGGAGAAACAATCTATTTTTCAGTGGAAATGTTTGCAGCATCAAGCATGGACTGTCTTAGAGGTATTGAACTTCTTAATGGGGAGGGACTTTTCTGGGCATTCATTTCTCCAATATCCTGTTTTTCCACATTTATGCATTTAAAGCATATTCTTTCTGTTATGATTGCTTCTTATAAGATGTCAGCTGTGGACTTAACCTGGTCTGTTGTCATTTCAATGTGTTGAGAAGCCATGACCCACCTATTATAATGTTCATCTTTGAGACCTTGCTAGGAAAGCTTGGACTAAGAACTCATACCCTACCATATGATGTTTTTAAGAAGAAGATCTCTGGCTGCAAGGTCATGAATTTTTCTCTTTTTGCTCATTTTAGTTCTAAGAATAATTGCAGGTAGGCTGCCCCCTGATATTTGGCAGAGAAGGATCAAGGAAGAGGCATGATTATTGTTTTTGTTTTTGTTTTTGCTTTTGTTTTGTTTTGAACCAAAGGGTGGGGTGTTTCTATCCCAGGCTTGGATTGCTGGATTGCACATAGATTCACCTCTTTATAGTAACCTTCTGGGTATGTTGCCTGTTATGCTCTCATAGTAAAAGCTCAACAACAAAACAATTCATCAGATTCCCACCTCATGTGGTATCATCTGGCTCCTGAATTTCCTGACTCTGTTGAAGGCATTCATCCTGGATAAAGGACCTCCCACTGTAAAAAGGACAGATCATGCAAAAAAAAAAAAAACAAAAAAACAAAAACAAAAAAAAAAAAACTGCAAACATGCATGGAGCCAGTCTTGCACATGTAGGGTGGCAATTTGGTTCTAGAGGAACAATTTTCTCCAGGGTACATGAATGCCATCTTTCTTTATGTCCTGTCTGAATTCTTTGAAATTTGTGGCTTGGTATGAGTGACTTATTTTATGTTGGGTTCATATTAGCTAGGAATGCCTGGGGTTCTGGTTCCCAGCGGGAGTCACTGTGGTATTTGTCCAAAAGAATTGCTGAGACTGCGAAGATTTTTTTTGGTTGAGGGTTGTAGGTTTTGCGGCATTTTATCTGTTATTTCAGGAGGTTTTCAGAGAGTGCTTCTTTGTTGGCTGGGGGAAGGAGAAGCAGGGACTAATTTCTCCACTTTGCTAAATTGTGGTTGAGTAGGAGAAGGGGTGGGAGGGGATGGCTGCTCTTATACCTTCACAATGGGGTCCTGTAGAGAGCCAGGTTTCAGGGAGCAGGTAAGGAGTTGGTGGCGCAGAGGATTTCTGTAGCATTCCCTACAAGAGGCCATAAGGGTTTAGGGGTGAATATATGGTTTCGATTTCTCATATTAATTGTGCAAAGGCTTTGAGATGAGAGAAAAGATAGCTTTTAGGACCCTGATCCTCTGACTCATCTTGCTAAGAGGATATAGCATAATCTTTGGTTCCTGCTTTAAGTGGATCTATATGCTATTTGATAGCAGCTAAGATGGCCAGAAAATCAGAGAATGAAAATAGCCTTGGGTGAGAGAACCTATTTGGGTCCATGATTCAGGGCTGTAAATGTTACCAGTGGTCCTGCATGATGCTGTCTAAGGGATTTCCTCTGAAAATGAACCTTGATTTTTGGTAAGCCTCATCTCAGGAGATTTTACAAAGGTGTGTGTTTCCCTAACCTGAGTATTTTTTTTTTTTTTTTTTGGATGTTTTAGGTAATGAGGAGTTACTCATGATAAAAAAGTAAAGAAATGCCTTGTCCAATAGGAACATTACAGAAGCCTTTGACTTCTGGGGATTCCCCAGAGATTCAAAATATTAAGCCCTTTCTCAGATTTTAAGAGTTCCTGCAGCCAATTCACATGAATTTTAAAGGGTGCTATGTTACTGCTTTTGTTTTGACTTTTGTTTGTTTTGTTTCTGCTTCAAGGAGAAATTAGATAGGTTGTCTTTGCCAATGCCCATTCAGGCTGTTGGGTTTCAGATAGAGGTTTAGCAATCTTATGGCAACACCAGAGAGTGCTCTAGACAAAAGATGTCAGATGTTGTTTTCAACATATCTGATTCTACATGATGACTCCAACCAAAAACAAAGTAGGAAAATGATAGGTTGCTTTCCCTCAGAGTGTGAAGTAATTCCAAAATGCCAGAGGGATGCTCCTAGCTGGGGACACTCACCCTTTTTTCTTGAACCTAAGGTCCTGCTGGATCCACGTGGGTAACAGTTGTAGTCTACATGTATGCTTCCTCCAGCTGTGAACCCATTTTCTGCATGTCCACTGCAATATGTGTGTTGGGGGCCACTGACATCCTCTATTTTCTCTCTCAGAATGTCCAGGAAATGCTGCATACCAGGCTAGAAGAATAAAATGGAGTTCTGAATTGGTGGATGCTGCAGAATCCCTAGTGCAGAGGGGTTAGGGTTAGACACTCTCCAGGTAAGTCTACTTCAGGGATTTCAGTGATAACACATTTTAGACGATACTAAATGAAACAGTGCTCTTCGACATTTTTCAAAGAAACAAGTGGCATGAATATAGTTTATTTGGGGTGTCAAAGGTTACATATGAACCCTGGGGAGTGTAAAGGAGTTTGCAGGATTTAAAAATTATTGGCTAGAGTTTAAAGTACTATGAAGGCATCATTTGTATGGAGATGCTTTCCAGGAATCCCCTGTACTTGATAAAGTGGGTTCTTTTTAAGAAAAAAAAAAA
>JADRCD010189939.1:15473-27769 GCA_019843815.1 Montemys delectorum
GAAGGAGTGGCAGAGATTAACTATGGAGCAGAGACGGAAGGAAGGACAAGCATATAGCTATTTCCTAAGAGGCTCTGACAATACCTGACTAATACAGATGTAGAGGCTCACAGTCATTCATTGAACTGAGTACACGGTCCCCAATGAAGGAGTTAGAGAAAGTTTCTATGGAGCTGAAGGGTTTGCAGCCCCTTAGGACGAACAACAATTACTAACTAGTACCCTCAGAGCTCCCAGGGACCCAACCACCAATCAAGGACTATACAGGGTGGGATTGAATGTACTGGCAGCAGGTATATAGTAGAGGATTGCAAATTCGATCATCAATAGGAGTAAAGGACCTCGACCTTGTGAAGGTTTTGTGCCCCAGTGTAGGGGAATGCCAGGGCCAATAAGTGGGAGAGGGTGGGGTGACAGGCATTGGGAGGGGGGAGGCAAAAGGGGTTTGTTCTTGTTTTTGTTTGTTTGTTTGTTTGTTTTGGAGGGGAAAATGGGAAAGGGAAAATATACATGTAAATAAAGAAAATACCTAATTAAAAAAAAATGGGGTACAGAGCTAAACAACAAATTCTCAACTGAGGAATGCCAAATGGCTGAGAAGCATCTAAAGGAATGTTCAGCATCCTTAGTCATTAGACAAATGAAAATCAAAACAACCCTGAGATTCCACCTCACACTAGTCAGAATGGCTAAGATCAAAAACTCAGGTGACAAAGAGTATACATGGTGGGACTGATTGTTCTGGCAGCATGTGTATAATAGAGGATTGCAAAGTCAATCATCAATGGGAGGAGAGGCCCTTGGCCCTGTGAAGGTTCTGTGCCCTAGTGTAGGGGAATGCCAGGGCCAATAAGTGGGAGAGGGTGGGGTGGCAAGCAGGGGAAGGGGCGAGGCAACAGGGGTTTGTTCTTGTTGTTTTTTGGTTTTTGGTTTTTCGGAGGGGAAACTGGGAAAGGAGAAATCATATGACACGTAAATAAAGAAAATATCTAATTAAAAAAAAACCTCAGGTGACAGCAGATGCTGGAGAGGATGTGGAGAAAGAGGAACACTCCTTCATTGCTGGTGGGATTGCAAGCTGGTACAACTTGCAATCTGGAAATCAGTTTGGCAGTTTGTCATAAATTGGACACAGTACTACCTGAGGACCTAGCTATACCACCACTCCTGAGCATATACCCAGAAGATGTAATAAGGATACATGTTCCATTATGTTCATAGCAGCCTTATTTATAATAGCCAGAAACTGGAAGGAACCCAGATGTTCCTCAACAGAGAAATGGATACAGAAAATGTGGTACATTTATACAATGGAGTCCTACTCAGCTATTAAAACAATGAATTTATCAAATTCTTAGGGAAATGGATGGATCTGGAGAATATCAACCTGAGTGAGGTAACCCAATCACAAAAGAACACACATGGTATGCACTCACTAATAAGTGGATATTAACCCAGAAGCTCAGAATACCCAAGATACAATCCACAAACTACAAGAAACTCAAGAAGGAATATCAAAGTGTGGATACTTTGATCCTTCTTAGAAGGAGGGACAACATACCCATGGAAGGAGTTGCAGAGACAAAGTATGGAGCAGAGACTGAAGGAAGGACAATCCAGAGACTGCCCCACCTGGGGGAATTCTTTCCACATACAATCATCAAACCTAGACATTATTGTGGATGCCAGCAAGTGCTGGCTGACAGGAGCCTGATATAGCTGTCTCCTGAGAGGTTTTGCCAGTGCCTGACTAATACAGAAGTGGATGCTCACAGCCATCCATTGGACTGAGTACAGTGTCCCCAATAAAGGAGCTAGAGACAGGTCCCAAGGAGCTGAAGGATTTGCAGCCCTTTAGGACAAACAACAATATGAACTAACCAGTACCCCCAGAGCTCCCAGGGACTAAACCACCAACCAAAGAGTACACATAGTGGAACTCATGGCTCCAGTTGCATATGTAATAGAAGATGGCCTAGTCGGTCATCAGTGGAAGGAGAGGCCCTTAGTCCTGTGAAGGCTCTATGCCCCAGTGTAGGGGAATGCTAGGGCTAGGAAGCAGGAGATGATGGGTTGGTAGGCAAGAGGAAGGGGGAGGGAATAGAGGATTTTTCAGAAGGGAAACCAGGAAAGGGGAGAATATTTGAAACATAAATAATGAAAATATGTAATTTAAAAACTACATATGCTACTAAATTTATCTATCAATTTTATTTACTAAAGATTCCAACAAATCTCCTCACTTACTTCCATATTCACCACCAAGAATGAGGTTCAAATGAAAATGAATTATAGCCTTAAGCAACAAAATAAACTCCAAACAAGTCTACTAAAAGTGAAAAGAAAGAATTATTGCTTTAAACTTATAATGAACTTATGGAGCTAGTAAGAGATAATAAATGTTTAGTCTGGTACTAGTTTTAATGGAAAGACATGTAAACATTTCTACTGTAACTCTTTGTCGTTTTATGATATAAACTATTGTCTTAATTTTACTATGAACTAATAGAATGTAAAGATGCTCAGAAAACCATGTGATCAATTATCCTGAGAGAGTATAAGAGCTAAAAACCAAAAATAAATGAGGGTGCAGCCTTTTTCAGTTTCATCCAGTATTTGTGTATCTCTGTATGAATGCCTTTCTTTCCTTCTCTTATTTTTTCTTTTCTTTCCTTTTCTCTCAGACCCAGGAAGAGTTAAGAAACTTCAAAACCTCTTGCCAGGTCAGTGGGAGGCCTGAGTCAAAGAGAAAAAAGAACCAAAGTAATTAAGTTTTTTTTTTTTTAATCTCCTGCTGCTGCCAGCAGGAGTTTATTACCAGAAACCAGCTGGCATTTAGCCACAGAATAGTAAGAAACTGGCTGTTATTAGCACAAAATAGTAAGAGAGAGTTACAAGGCCTGAGATCATCAGTCTTTGATCTTTGACCTTGGTGTCCTGCTTCACAGCCTGGAGTACTTCCAAAGGTTGGGCCTGGACTCCTGCAGTTTGTTCCTTTTCTTTCTGGAGCATGGCCTTCTAAGGAATGCCCATACAGGGTTTCTTCTTACCCACTCTCTTCTCTCCACTCACAATACCACAAGTATTTAAGAAATGTATTTACTTTGTATATCTCACCTTATTTCAGAAAGGATTTAAGAAAGCAAAGCTTTTGAATTTGATGTCTAACAAAGCTATTGGCTATTGAGAAGGAAGTGTATTATAGAAAATCACCTGTTTTTTTAAAATCTATTTGAATGTTATTGTTATCGCATACCTCTTTATAGTCATTTAAAATATTTTAAAATTTTATTTTCATGTTTAAAGTGTATATATAGCTTTGCCTCGATAGGTTTATGACTCAGTATTTTTTCTTTAATCTACAGGAACAAGGCCATGCAAGTCCAATAATTTTCTATGACACTGAATATGTACAAATGCTGTTCCTGACAAAAAGGTTTACCCCCTATGCTATGAAATGTACAGAAAAGAATATTGTTTTAGAAAAAAATTATGAAGTATTCAAAGCTTTATTTAATGATGAGCCAAGTCCTGTTTCTAAACCTCGAAGTCCTAAGCCTATGGTCCAGCAGAAACAGTTGCCAGTCTTCTCTGCTGAACAGGCCCAAAAGAATATAAATGAGAAACGAAAGAAGAAACATGACAGTCTGGTTTCAAAGAAAACATCTCCGAATACTCTTTATAATTTATCCCAAACTTTTTCTAGCTTAAGCAAAAAATTTGTTGGTTACTTTGATAAAGATGTTACTCAAGAAAAAAGTGATAAGACAGACAGATTTGAAATGTTTTCCAAATCAAAGCCACAACCTACACGAAAATTTACTACCTTACCTCTCAAGTATGACTCCAAGCCTCTGAAAAATATACTGGAAATACGTAAACTAAACAACATGACCCCATTGGATAACCTGCTAGGCTTGAGAGCATAAAGAATCAGTTGTGCAGCAATATTTAAAAACGAGAAGAACCAGATTCCAAGATCATAGAAGAAATTATTATGTGATTACTAATGTTCTGATGGACGAAGTACTCAATCCGAAGTGGTGTGTTCAAGATCAACCAACATTGTTAGGTTATACAGGGGTTTAATTAGGAAATTATGAGCAAGAAGAATTCATTCATGACTTATCTTTTTGGTTGTGAGCCTACAATTTCCAGGATGAGCCATCTCTCTAGCCTATTCATGACTCAGTTATACTTATCAGACACCCCTGTTGACTACAGCACATTCTCATTTAGTACCAACTATGGCATAGATTGATGAAAAAGTTGCTACCAAAAGCCACAAAATGTCAATAACTTGTCCTATGATTGACTATCAATACAGATACACCATTAATTTACTGACTATGGAGTTAATGGTAGACCAGCTCTTTAGATACTCATGGCATGATAGTGTCATATGACCAATGTAATGTGATTAAAAAGGCTTCATAAAACCTGTTAAGTGCTGTTTGGAACTTTATTATTGTGTTTTCCAGGCATTATTTAGCTTTCTTTATGAGTTGTGGAATATCTTAATGAGTAAGGTCTATAAGTGAGATAATTGTGGTAGAAAATCCTATCAAATGTTATGTTTCTTAGATACATTGTTTCAGGTTACTCCATTGTTCCACACTCCATTGTTTCACTGTTACTCCTTTACTCTTTCTTGTTGACTTGGTATAATATCTCAACTCTTCAGGAACTCAATTAAGTTATTCCCAAGTTCATTTGGGATGCATATCTTTAGAATCCCACATATTTTTCACTTAAAAATAGTCTTTGAAGGCAAATGGCTCGGCCTTCAACCTACAACATTTTTCTCAAATGCACAAAATCCTAGTTTAATTCTCAGCATAAAAAAAAAAGGTAGTGATAAATTCTAAGATTAACCTACAAGGAACTTATAGTTTTATTACATAGAATTTGATGTGAAAATAAGTAACAGTTTGTTTTTTTCCAGTAATTAAAAGGAAATGCTAGGTGAAAAAAAAAAAAAAAAAAAGGATCTCCCGGTGTTAACTGGAATTTGAGGACAAGCAAGTTGGATTAGAAGCATCTAATTAAAGGAAGATGGAGGCCAGAAGCTCAGCTGCAAACCAGGCAGGGCCGGAACCTGTCAGGGCCATCACCTGTGGTGATGCTACAGCAGCCACGACATTCAGGTGCCTCACGCGCCATACCCCAATCTTTCCTTAGTGTTTCCATTCTGCCATTTCCTTTGCTTTAATACAGAATTAATTACAGATTATAAAACTGCTTTAATACAGTTTGCTATAATACAGACCATTCCGTCCCAACTCCCATGCTGGGCTAGAAGAGAAACCATAGAGACTCACTGGAACAACAAGAAATGCAAGACATAGACAACAACAGCCCTAGTAAGATGGCAAGCTATGGGGACAGGCTTCCCATAGTCAGCATTAGAGACAGACGAGTGGCCCTTAGAGAAGATTCAAATGAGCCTGTGAAAGTACCTGTCGCAGTTTACAGTATTCCCACTCAAAGTGGAGGCAGCAGGGGTTTATGACAAGATTATTTTCCAGGTTAAAACAGTGCCTAGTATTTTAGCACTGTAGCATTCAATAAAATTTTCTCTCTATCCCAATTCCCCTTAAGCTTGCTCATGCTAAAACTTTTCTAAAAGAAATGTCCTTGGAAGTCACTCACTCAAAAATTTTGTTTTCTAAGTTAAATGCTAAACCTAACTACATAATTCATGCTAAACAACTGGACGGGGTGGGGTGGGAGTGAGTAACTGGCTATTTTTGGTTCCTGTGAGTGTTTATGAGCTTTATTCTTTAGGAAGACACTAAAAGCTGGCTATGTAACTCACTCCTAGAGCTCTTACCTGAACGAGGCCTAGGTTTAATATCAGTAGTAAAAAAAGAAAATGAAGCTTGACATAAGTTCAAAATCACATTAGTTTTCCATTGCTGTGAGAAAATACCATGGCCATACTATTTAAATGTCCAGTGCTATGATAAACACATGTCCAAAAGCAACTAAGGGAATCAAAGGTTTCTTTCAGTTTGCAGTTGTAGTCCACCATGAAGGGAAGTTAAGGTAGGAGCTTAAGGCAGGAACCTGGAGACAGGAACTGAAGCAGAGACCTTGGAGGAGCACTGCTTACTAGCTTTCTCCTCATGACTTGTTCAGCCTGCTTTCTTATTCTACCCAGGGCCACCCACCTAGGGATGGTATCATTCACCATGGACTGGGCCCTTACATATCAACTATTAATCAAGAAAATGTCTCACAGACTTGCCTATGGGCCAAGCTAAAGGAGGCATTTTCTCAATTGAATTTCCTCTTGCTCAGTGACCCTGGCTTGTGTATGGCTGAAAAACATATCTAACCAGGACAATGACCAAGATCAACTTATAGAAAAATTCATCTGGACTATGGCTCCAGAGGGACAAGAGTCTGTCATAGCAGGAAGCCATGACAGCAAGCGGCAGGATTGGAGACAGGAACAGGAAACTGAGAGCTCGGGTCTTGAACCACCATAGCACTAAGCAAAGAGAGCAAACCAGAAGCAGGCAAGGCTTTTACTCTCAAAGCCCACCTCCAGTGACACACTTCCTCCCATAAGAGCCACTGACTAGGGACCAAGTGTTCAAGTGCCCAAGACTAAAGGCAGCATTTGTGATTTAAACCACTATACCTAGTGAGCAAAAGGCTAGTCCAGAATACACCAGAAGATCCTAACAGTTCCACTCACAAAAGAAAAAGACTCCAAACATAAAAATGACATTTTTGCATTCATGTTGATGGACTCCTTTAATCCTAGCCCTTGGTAGACTAAGGCAGGATGATCATAAGTTCAAGACCAGCCTGGGCTGCAGAGTAAAGTAGAGTATGATCCTAGTTCAAAAACAAATTAAAAATCCAAACATACATTTGCTGGGGGACTCATTTAAAGGCTTATTTAGGACTCATTTGCCTAGCTGGGAGAGCTGGGCACTGAGGAGGCAGAACGTCAACTCCGCACCGTTCTCCACTTTCAATGGAAACCTATCATCCTTTAAACCAACAGCTGCCTGGGATGTCAAGCAACGAGCTCAGAGTCAGGCTTGGCTTTTATTCTCATTCTAAAATGTGAGCATGACCTTCAAGGCCAGCCTACATTAAAGGAAATGGTATGGCCCATACTGGTGAACCAGCTGGTTGCTGTGGTCTGTGAATCAGTCCCATGGGAATATGTATTCATTTCCGTAGAAAGAATCCTGTTCTCATTGTGTCCCAGGAGGACTTGAAGAGACCATTAAGCCTATACAAAAATGTTTTCTTGTCTTCATCAATGGTCTTGTTTGCCTATTTCTTTCATTTTAAATTTATTATTATTGTATGTATAACACACACACACACACACACACACACATACACACACTCCTATGTGGTGTGTACATCCGTGGAGCATGTACAGAGGTCAGAGGATGACTTTGAGATGTCAGTTATCTCTTTGCACTTTTACATGTGTTCTGGCATCAGACTCAGGTAAGTAGGCTCACGTGACCAGTGCTTTCACTTGCTCAACCATCCCACCAGTCCCTGCCTACATCTTTGAATTATGCTGGAGCGAGTCGGGCCGGAGCGAGCAGGGCTGGAGCGAGCAGGGCCGAGCGAGTGGGGCTGGCAGAGGTCCTGAGTTCAATTCCCAGCAGCCACACACATGATAGCTCACGGCTGTCTGTACAGCTACAGTGTACTCATATACATAAAATAAATCTTTAAAAAAAAAGAGAGAGAGACTGTTGGCCTCAGGCTTCCTACCAATGATAGTTTAGTTTAGTATATAAATAACCCATAGCCTAACTGGGGAGTATAATGTGGCCAAGTCTCACCAATTATAAGCAGCCATTCTAAGCAAAGTGCACAACTTATGGTGCCAAACCCAAATTAGACAATGTTCCATAATACCATAGCCCCCAAAGTCAGAAGACTAGCTGTAGCCAATCATGTGAGTTCTCTAGTTCACTTCTGCCTTCAGTCTATGGAAATCCAATGTTCATAATGCCAGGTAAAATTATCCGAGCCTTTTCTGGTTTGGGTGCTGTCAAATTCATGAGTTACTATATGATCAAAAAAAATATTAAACTCAATTTGTCTACACATTTTCTTAACATTTCCACAAAACTAGCTAGCAGTAGGCAAGACCTTCACCTTGTCCACCTACAGGTCTGTGGTCACGAAGGACCACAGGAGACCTAGGACTCTCTAAACCACCTATGAAATTAACATCCCCTCTTGATACCTTGTGATCTTGGATTATTCATATAACTATATAAGTAATATAATTATAAAGTATGTTTTGAGTCTTCTGGATGCAAAATGTATACAGTTGACCAACATAGCCTAAGAAAAATGAAAAAGACACATCTGAATCAATCTCTTTAAAATGAGAGGGAATTTTCCTGAGGACCCTAATCTTTGGGGGTAGAGGACAGTGATAAGAATAGTCCTGACTGGCCACGTGCTAGGTTCCTTGGCACAGTTGTGACAAAAATATCTGAGAGAATGGGAGGACTATTTAAATGGGGGAAGGCTTACTTCAGCTCGTGGTTTCAGAGGACTCCATTTATGGTCACTTGGCCCCATGCTGCTGAGTCACAGTGGCAGAGTTTGCAGCAGGAGAGCCCAAAGTAGGATCTTGGAATAAGATAAAGCACAAGGAGCTGGGTGGTGGTGGCACACGCCTTTAATCCCAGCACTTGGGAGGCAGAGGCAGGCAGATTTCTGAGTTCGAGGTCAGCCTGGTCTACAGAGTGAGTTCCAGCACAGCCAGAGCTACACAGAGAAACCCTGTCCCAAAAAACAAAAACAAAAACAAAAACAAAAACAAAAACAAAAAGCACAAGGACCCATCCCTGTGACCTAATTTCTCCAAGTAGGTTTCATCTCATAAAGTTTCACAACTTCCATTCCATGATAGTGCCACCAGCTAGGGACCAAACATGAACCTGTTGGGGACGTTTTATATTTAAACTGTAAAAGACCATAAACAATGACTATACAAAAAACATAATGAAATGTTCCTCATTTCTTAATTTCTTGAGGAGATATACACTGTGTAGCATCCATGGTCTCCCACCTGCCGTGGGCCTTTATACACTGGAGAGCCTAAAAGCTTGGAGACGGTAGCAATTATGTCCATCTTTCCTTCTTCCTTTCTTCCTTCTGTCTTTCCTTCCTTTTTCCTTCTTTCCTCCTTGCCTCCTCCTCCTTTCCTTCTTTCCATCCTTCTTTTCTTCCTCCCTTCCTTTCCTCTTCAATCCTTCCATCTTCCTCCTTTCTCTTCCTTCCACTTTACCTCCTTCCTTCCTTCTTCCTTTCTGTCTCCCCAAGACCTCACCATCATCGTCTTTACCACAATTTCATGTAATTCAAGCTAGCCTGAACTTGTTGTGCAGCTGAGGATGACCTTGAACTCTTCATCCTCCTGCCTCACACTTCCAAGCACTAGGATCATAGGCATGTGCCACCTTGTCTTGCTTTAGCCTCCATTTCTTGATTGGGTGAAATTAATCTCATAGAAAACTAAAAGCAGACTCAGTTTGTGGTGGCCCTGACAACTCCAGGCCTTAGAAATGGAGGCAGAGAGGATAGGTGACCAAGGCAGCCTAAGCTATAAAACAAGTACAAATCCAACTCAGGATATATATAAGACCTGTCTCAAAAACCAACCAAGCAAGCTGAATCAAATACAGAAATTTAGAAGACTATAAGCATTAGAAAGCAGATTCTTTTCTCTGTCTCAATTCAAAGGATGCAGAAATCCTGGTGAGCCTGTGCATTCTTTTGAGTCAATTGTTCTGCATGTACAATCTGCATGGTTGTACAACATGTACAACAAACATGGCAGCAGAACAAACCTCCCAAACCTACCTATGCCATGCTGCCCAAACAGTTCAGACCGTTACAATTGTCACCAACTTACTTGCTTATCATATTCTGAAAACTCCTCAAGCTTCATTCTAGGGTCCTTGGCGAGCAGAATCAGTAGAATATTTGTAGTTATAAGGGAGTTTGTTTGCCAGTTTACGAGATCAGAGGCTGAAGAGTCCCACAGTGACCACTCCTACCTTGGAGAGCTAGGGAAATTTGGGGCCTCTCATTCCAAGGAACTGGAGGCTAATGATGAAGTGCCAGCCCAAGGCTGAAGGTCCTATACCAGAGGCCCATTGGTAATTCTGTGTTTAAAGGCTGAGGAGTCTGACATGTGATATCTACATGTATCAGCAGCAACAGCAAAAAATACTCCTGTTCAAATAGGGTTCCAAATGTGTGCACAAAGGAACTTCCCTCTTCCACTTATTCACTCCAAGCTGTGACAAGTTTAGATGGTGCTACCCACGTTCAGGGGCATTTTTCCACTCAGCCTCCTGATCCATATGCCTACCATGTTTGCAAACAACCTAACAGACATATCAGGAGTAGATTTCATTAACTTTTCAGTCATCACTACATTCAGTCAACAACCAATATTAATACTCATCACAAAATGCAACATGTAGCTACCAAGATGTGTTCTTCACAGGCTTCTTATCAACTTTTCTGATTCTACCACATGACATTTAAGATTTCAATGGTTACCCTGGTACTAGGTAGGGGCTGTAGGTCTGAGACTACTAGCCTGACTTAATTGCCCTGTTGGTAATGTCCTATGGCATAACACCAAAGTGCTTAGGTACATGTATTAAGTGTAAGTTGACTATAAATCTGCAAGAAATGCTCATTGTTTGACAGTGGAAGTCCCATGGGAACAGATGCAAGTCATCATTCTTCCTCCACCTTTTGAGCCCCACTCCCATGGAACTCCAATCCCCCTACTCCATACCAGCCTTACCCACTTCTATATCTGTTCCAGCTTCTTAAACACCTGAGCTGAGTCTGGCTCCTCCTTACTCCAACATGGGAACTGGAAATTTAGCATGTGCATCTAGACATAAAGAATGTCTTTCTTGAGAATATCACATAGTTACATTTAAGATGACATCTCACTATCTTTATTACAGTGCAAACAATAGACCTGGAAATATTTCTCCTGGTTGCATAAAGTTGTAGGCTTAGATTTTTCAAACCTACTTTAATAAGGGCTCTCCAACTTCCCTTTTAGCCTACAGTCCACCAGAGGTAAGGGAAAAGAAAGGTTATTAGGAAAGGGGTTTAAAAATAGTTCTTTGGGGCTACTCTAATCTTTGTGTCAGTAGTCCAGTCCTCTAGTCCAGTCCTCTAGCAAAACACCAACACAAATATAGTCTAGTCCACTCTGGCAATCACCATTCACAAACCAGCAATGGCAGTTCCATCCAGAAGAAACCGCAAGGCCCTACCAATTGGCCGAGTCTGCAGAAGCAGCAAGAAGCCACCAGAATATCACGAGAAGTTCTGTGGAGAGTTACTCTCTATGAAGTTATGACAAGCACAGATCAGCAATTCAATTTAAGGCAAACCAATTCAAGAACATCAAGGAAGAATAGTGAGGTAGACCAATACCAGAACTTCCCCCACTGTCTGTGTGGTCATATTTATATTCTTTCTAAATATCACATGTCCTCTTGTCACGCCCACTCCAATGAAGTCTTGTGACAAGCCCAAAAGCTTGGTCACAGGCCAGAGGCAAAAGCTTCAAAGGAAGCCATTCTCTTGGAATTCATTCATGGCATCCCCTAACTCAGCGGTAGCCCAGATATGTCCTTGGGAACTCGAGTGCTAGGTGCCCACCAAGATATGATTTACTAATAGCTAGACAAAATTGGACATTACTCTCCGACCTTTACCAAAGTTCCAACATCTTAGCCAAACCCTGGTTTGGAATTTTGCAAAGAATGTTATCCATCCAGACTAATTGCCTTTGGCATTGTAGGTAGGTCATTGAAGCTTACAGAATGGGAGACTTATCCCAGGGCAAGGTCAAGTAGAATCCTCATTCTCAATCGCATAAACCTGCTGAGCCACTCCTAGGAATTAGCAAGAATGGGATAAGTCTCTCCTAGCCCAGAAGATTAGCATAGTAGGCATTTTACTAAGGATGGGCGGGACCTTGAGCCAAGTGTGTGGTGGGGGGGGCGGGCAGTGTAAGTCAGTCAGCAGCAGAGCTTTGAGATTCGAGCTTTGGGCCTCATGTGGTCTGCAGCCCCCTGGGCTGGAGCGCTCTGGGCCTAGGGTGTGTAGGGTGTAGCGTCTGTCCAGAAGAGGTGGCTGCTTTAGACCCAGTGTGTTTTAGATGGCCTCAGAGGTACCCTGACCACTGAGCTGCCAGATTTTTCTTTTCTCTTTTGTAATGACTGTAAAAGTCTGATGCCATTTTT
>JADRCD010189940.1:0-21319 GCA_019843815.1 Montemys delectorum
AAAAAAAAAAAAAATTAAAAAACAAAACAAAACAAAACAAAAACAAATAAAATGCAAAGTTAGCCATTGCTGTTATCACCCCCCATTTTTATTTTTTAGGTCTTACTCTAAGCCATGATTTGCCAGTCACCAACAGGTACAGCTTTCTTCTAAATGTCAATACTTACATGTTTAAGAGGACAATTTTTTTTAGCAAAATAGGAAAAGGTTATCTCTCTCTCTCTCTCTCTCTCTGTATACATATGTAAATAAATACATGTCTAATGTATATTTATGTGTAACATAATTTTATTTATTATGTATTATATAATTATGTTTTATGCATCTGACTACCTAAAATTAATTAATTAATTAATTTCATAATTGTAATGTACTATATAAATTTTATTTATTTTATATTACTTATAGCTATATTTATGTATTATATAGTATGTATTATATAATAAAAAAAGTTGTAGGGCTGGAGAGTTGGCTCAGGGGTTAAGAACACCTTCTGCTCTTCCAGAGGTCTCTAAGTTCAATTCCTAGCAACCACATGGTGGCTCACAACCATCTGTAATGGAATCTGATGCCCTCTTCTGGTGTGTCTGAGGATGGTGACAGTGTACTCATATGAATAAAATAAATCTTAACTAAAGATTTTGACTTTCTTAAAAAATAAATAATTAAAATCATAAAATAAAATATATATTCAATAATATAAAAATTATATAATAATAGATATATTTTATATAATACATAAGTATATATAGCATCATGTAACATAATTAAATAAAATTTATTTTATTTATATTTTACGTATTTATTTATGTATTTATGCATATTTTATGTAGTTTATTTCCTGTATATATGCATTATATATTATATAATAAATAAAATATATGATTTATTATATAATAAATAAAATTTAAAGCAAATATATTATATAACATAAATCACATAATAATAAATATATTTATATAATGCATAAGTATCCATCTATTTTCCAGCAGAGGTGATTCTACTAGAAATAGCTTTAGCTGTTGAAGTCTTGGCATCTTTTTTTGCAGTCATTTTTTCTGGTTAAAGCTGAATGAGAACTGTGAGTAGATCACCTGCCTTACTACTTTTTCTGCAATGCTGGGGATTAGATCATGTGTCCTGAGGTGCAGGTAAGTGCTCTGTATGGAGCTGCGTCCCCATGTAATAACCAACTGTGCATGGAGTTGCGTCGCCATGTAGTAACCAAGTGCACTGCCAAAGTCATACCTCCTTCTTGGAGACTTATTTTAACTAGCAAAGCTACTATCTTTGTCAAAAGTGGGCTCGTCCACTTTTAAAAATTTAATTATGTCCTATTTTGTTTTCTCACAGTGAGGACAAAACATATTTTATAAAAATGGCTAAGAATGTAAAGCTTTCATGGAAATATTTCTGCTAATATTGATTATGTCACACACAGAGACTTATCAAAATTTCCAGACTTTGTACTCTTCATAGTGCACATACAATACCCCCTCCAGTTCACACACATGCATCTTACACACACACACACACACACACATACACACACACATACACACACACACACACACACACACAACAAACACGCACAAACACCACCAACGTTTATGAGCTCAATATTTTTAGGTTCCACATAAGAAAGAAGTCAAGTGGTATTTATGTTTCCTGCCTGGCTTACTTCAGTGAACCTAATGATCTTCTGTTTTATCCTCATTGTCCAGAATGACAGGTGCATTCACTTGAATGACAATAACACTCTATTAATATATTGCATTAGCATTATCACTCATGAATCGATGGGTACTTGGGATATTTTTATTTCTTGGCTATGATTAATATTCCTATGATAGAAGTTTTTAATTTCCTTAAATTTAAAGAATAACAACTCTGGCTGAGACACAGCTGTCTTCTCTTCCTCCCGCTCATGAAAGGAGATGTTCAGGAAAGGTGTTCTCCCTGAACGCTTTTTAGCCCTGCTCTTGAACTATTAAAAAGTTATTGTGTCCCTGTATGCAGAATCAAGTTCTCATTCACAGGGTGGTTTTTTGGTCTCTGGTCAAGCCTAAGAGCATATATATATACATACATATATATGTATGTGTATACATATATGTATATATACACATACATATATGTATATATGTGTGTATATGTATATACATGAATATATAATGTATATATGTGTATATATACATATATATATATGTATATATACATATATGTCTTAGTCAGGGTTTCTATTCCTATCATGACCAAGAAGCAAGTTGGGGAGGAAAGAGTTTATTCAGCTTACTTCCACATTGCTGTTGATCACCAGAGGAAGTCAGGACAGGAACTCAAGCAGGTCAGGAAGCAGGAGCTGATGCAGAGGCTAGGAGAGATGTTCCTTACTGGCTTGCTTCCCCTGGCTTGCTCAGCCTGCTCTCTTATAGAATCCAAGACTTACAGCCCAGGGATGGCACCACCCACAAGGGGCCTCCCCCCTTGATCACTAATTGAGAAAATGCTCCACAGCTGGATCTCATATGTGAGTGTGTGTGTGTGTGTGTGTGTGTGTGTGTGTGTGTGTGTGTGCATATATGTATCTATCTATCTATCTATCTATCTATCTATCTATCTATCTAGATATAGATATAGATAGATATATTTCAAGGCATGACTTTAGAAGGAGATAAGGACAAGTCTGGCACAAGACCTGAAGTACTTTGAAGATATTAAAGTTGTCCAGATTCAAAGACTAGTCTGAAGTAAGTTGTGTTGGCTCCTGACTCCCAGTGATCCTGTATTTAACGATAACTCCTTCATGGAACAGCTGGAGGAAGCTCATACCATGCTGTCTAAAGCACAGGGTCTAAGGGAAGCCTTGTATTTATGAGCTCAAAAGCCAGGTGAATAGACTGCATTTTATGTGTAAATCCCAGGTGGAAGTAAGGGAAGTCCTAGACCTTCCAATATAAAACTGGCTGGCTTATTCAACGGTCCATGCATGATACAGTTCCCCTGTTTCTACATGCAAGTAAATAATCTGTTTTTCATTGAAACAATCTATCAGATAGGAAACGCTGGAGAAAGACTCTTATCACTTGTGATATTTTTGGGTTACTCAAGCAGATTGGTGAATAGACTTTATGTCTCAGGCTAAACCAATCTGTCTACAGTGGACTCGGGGAAGGGAAGGGAAGGGGAAGATGATATAATTATAGTTTGATTTCAAATTAAATTATTATTTAATATGTTAAATTGCACAAAATGTCATTAATAGCCCTATCTGGCATATACTTGGAACTGGCCCAAATTCCAAACCATTTCTGGTCTTGTGACATTCACTTAAATACAACAACCCAGGAACAAAGTCTCCTTTCCTTCTCTAGTCAAAACTATTTTCAAAAAGAATATCCACATGTGAAGCTTAAAGTAGAGAGTGTATCTACTTCCAAGCTCACTCATTCAAGAGCATTAGTTAAAAACACACTCACACAGGCTTCTGAACTTGAGCTCACCATTTGGATTACAGTAGAACACACACCTGCTCTGGAGGCTTTATGTCAGAAAGGTAAAATTCATTGTTTATAAATATTGGAAGTGAGAACTGCAAAGCCTAGGGGTATTGCAAAGATAACCAAATTTTCTTAGGAATATCTCCAGTGAGCAGAAGAGAAAACACAACCCCTGGGCTTGAGAATCTCTGTCACGTAGGTCTGCAGAACCCCAAGGGTTTTTCTTCTGCTTCTTTGGAGTCTGAAGCCCAGAGAGGCCTCAGCAGTGAACTTAAGACATAGCCAAGGATTTCCTGTCTTTATTGTTTATTTTATTTTTATTTTTGTTACTTTTATTTATTTTTTTCAGTCCAGTCATTACCTCCCTCCTGGTCTGCCCTCCAACAGTTCCCCATTCCATTCCTTCTCCCCCTGTTTCCAAGAGGATGCTCCACCCACCAGGCTTCCAACTCCCTGGGGCCTTATGTCTCTCTCAAGGGTTAGGCAGTCACAGTCAGTCTCTCACTGAGGCCAGACCCAGTAGTCTTCTGATGCATATGTGCCGGGAACCTTAAACCAGCTCTTGTATGCTGCCTGGTTGGTGGCTCAGTGTCTGAGAAATCTCAAGGGGCTGGGTTAGTTGAGACTGCTGATCTTCCTATAGGGTCTCCCTCCTCCTCAGCTTCTTCCAGCCATTCTGACTTCAGTCCATTGGTCGGGTGTCTCTGCTTCTGTCTTGTTCAGCTTCTTGTTGGTCCTCTCAGACACAATAGCTTTTTCTGCTCTTTCTTGTCTTGTTCTTAGGTCAAATCCTCAAATCATTCTACTGGCTCTAATGAAAAAACAGAGCCTGACAAATACAGAAGAGGAAGCTCACCATCAACCATTGGACTGATCTCGGGGGGCCCCTGATGGAGGAGATGGAGAAGGGACTGAAGGAACTTGGTGGTGGGAGAGTGCGTTGCAGCCCCATGGAGGAAGCAACAGTATCAACAGGCCAGACAGCCCGGAGCTCCCGGGAACTGGACCACCAACTGAAGTTCAATTTATGTGTCACTTGAATTACACGCTCATTTTCAGCATCTACCCAGAGAACAATGTTAAGATATCTGACAAATATTTAAAAGATGGAGGGATTGAGCCATGAAAATTCAAGTCTATTAAGAATTATTCAGTCTAGGTTTTGTATCTCTGTTGACTTGTACTTTGTTGTGGCAGGATCAAGGGTCAGGACTTCATGAGCCTTGTCTTCTGATCCTTTTCCAAGTCACATGTCCCTGGTTACCTTTTTTTGGGGGGGGGGGAGGCTATATCCCAATGGTAAAAAAAACTAGTCATAAAGGCCAGGTGTTTCAACCACTAAAGAAATGGATCTGACTCACACCACACACACACACACACAAAACATTGTCTATATTAGACTTCAAGAAAACTTTGAAAAGGTCTCAATTTAAAACCTCAGAGTTCTAATAAAAATTAGAGGTCCTTACTGATTTTAGACCGCGACCAAATGGCTCACATGAAGGAGTCTTATATTTTTAGGAACGAATGATTCCTTCTTGTGGGATACAGGACGACATGTTTCTCCTGCCTGCTGTCTTCTGGTGCTGCTATTGGCCATTGGATTCCTCACCCTGGGTTAGCCACCTTTTAGTATTTGAGATTGCCTTCTGTTTAACTAACAAGGTGTGGGAGGAGAGGCCCTCAGGCCTGAGGGTGTTCAGTGCCTCAGTGTAAGGGAATGCCAGGGTGGGAGAATAGGAGTAGGTGGATGGGGTAGCACCCTCATAGAGGCAGGAGGAGGAAGGATGGGATAGGGGGTTTCAGAAGGGGAGACCTGGAAAGGGGAAAACATTTGAAATGTAAATAAGGAAAATATCCAAGAAAAAAAAGACAAAAAGAAAACAGAGAAAAACATTCTTCGATCAAGCCATCAGCATCCTAATACTAATTCAGTTGTATTTACCCATTAGCTCATATCCATCAACCATTTAATGTTTTAACACTCAGCCCACATTTATTACAACACTCCATTGAACATTAGAACATTAGAACAGTACTCCGGAGTGTCACACACGTATGAAAATTAATATCCTAATAGTGATAGTGTTTGTAGATTATCAAGAATTAGGAGGATAATTAAAAGTTTAAGCACTGTGTGTCACATTATTTACCACTAGGATAAACACGATTGGTCCATAATTTTCTTTTCATTAACATAATTCCTCTGACTGGTTAGAAGGTAAATGTTGTAAGTAATATTGTTGCTTGTTTCTGAAGTTTCCTGAAACCCAGCAGCTTCTCTATAGTATGTGCTCATTGGTTGTCAGACTGAACTCTGCTTCCCACATTTGTATTACACAATGACCCTCACCCTATCTCATATTATATGATGATCCTTACCATACTTTGGGTTACATGTTGATCCTTATCATATCTCGAATTATACAATGATCCTTAGCTTAGTACATTCCTTGCAAACTGTGAAGTATCAGCGACTACCATGACTCTGCGTTTTCTGCTTTTGAAAGTGGTAGTGCCTTAATTTAGGTAGCAGACAAGTTCAGGGACTGGAGAGACTGTTCAGTGGTTCTGAGTACACACCGCCACTGCAGAGGACCCAAGGGGGAGATTCTCTGCACTGTGCCTTGTGGGTTACAACTGCTTACTCCAGTTGCAGGAAACCGCACATCCTCTTCTGGATACTGTGGGCACTGTATGCTTAAGCATAAACCTAGAGATTTCCACATACTTAAAATGAACACAGAAAAGGAAATGTACAGTTTCATTTTAGTAACAGCTTATAGTGATGTTTAGGACATGGCATTCCACAGATTACTTAAGCTTCTATTTTGGTCACTATGTTATTGTCAAGTTCATAAACTCCTTTGCTTAGAGTGACCTCAATTCTTGCAAATGTATTATGTGAATTGCCATCTTCTGTTCAATCCTTTTCAGCAAACGAGTATCTTATTTTCTGAATTGTGAAATGTCTAATGACTATGCAACCATGTGCTGGATTTTCATCCCCTCCAGCTATTGAGATTGATCACAGCAGGGACAAAGACACCAGTTTCTCAGAAGCTGTAACGATTTTGTTTGTGAACAGAGAAACCAACAAAATCTGAGCCAGACTTATCCAAATGTGTATGAAGAGATCACAGGCACAGAGAAGCTCTCTACCTACATAACATACGTATGTTTATCTCTAAGCTCTTGGAGAAAGCAAGGTTGTATTCCTGATACAATTTAATTTCTTAATATTGAGGACTTTTTTTTTTTTTTAAAAAAAAAAGATTTATGTCATTGTCGATTGATGAAAATTATTCAGAAGTATGCCATGTGGTAGGAACCAGGAACTGGGCATTATAAAGCAAAGCCAGAATATACCAGATGGATGTAGAAGGAGAAATACTTGAAGTCAGAAAGACTGATCCTAAAAGTCACAAATGAAAATGATTTGGAGATGACCTTCATGTGGACTATCACCTTCAGATTTTCCTTTAGCTCACAACTCCTGCCATGTTGACTTCCTTTCTCCTTTCCCTAAAGGTGAATTTGATCCAAATAATGCAAACAGATTTTGTTCAGAGTAGAATGAAGGCCCAACTTAGCTGATGTAATTCTGTAGCACAATGTAAGACTGTGAAAATGAGTCAGGTTCTTATTGCACTGCAATCCACTGGAATTTGCTGTAAAAATAAATACCACAGCTACAGGCACAATTGCATACAAGTGACACTATAAGGCATTCACTTCATGTCGCTTGAGTTTTTATAGTTCAATTGTACACACACACACACACACATATGCACACACACATGTACACACACACAAAGTGAAATTAAACTGGTTGGAACTTAAATGAAATCAAATTTATGTCTACTTATCAGAAAGAGTCTCACGAGAGATGAGAGAGTTCTATTTCTTTTATTTCTGAGAATATGATATAATTACATTACTTTTCACTTTCCCTTCCTCACTACAAATCCTCCCATAAGCTTCTGCTTGCTCTATTTTATATTAATGTATGTCCTCTTTTTCATTATATACATATATGCAGATGTTTATGGATTTATACTCCTAAATGCACCCTGCAGATGTTTGTTTTCAGGGCTGACCATTTGGAATCAGGTTACCCACTGGTGTGCTGTGGAAGACTATTACTCCCAGTCTCATCAGGGCCTGTGGTTCTTTGGGTAAGTTGGAAGTCTCATGATCTTCTCTCTGACCACTTTGGTGTGTATATTAGGAGAGCTATTGGTTAAATTTGGAAAACCATACTTCTCTTTTTGTCCCAAAATATTTTCTTAAGTTTATTTTCATATTTTTGCAAAAGAAAACCTGCCAGGGAACTTCATGAAATAGTAATATATTTAGAAAGGGATAGCACATATTCACATATTTTTTTCTTTCATACACTTTATAAACTCACTGAAAACAAAGCTAGGACTGTATACTTATACATACATACACATATATAATATGTATACAAATAGTAGATAATATGTGTAATAAATGCTCTTCTTGTACCCACCAGTCTAGTGTCACATTCACACTTCTCTGACTTTAGCTTCTCTAGTACCGGTACTAAAAATATGTGCCACAATAAATGGATCATTTATATAAATAACATCAGTGGGCTCATTGTTTTATCTACTGTATGCTATTATTATTATTATTTCCTTTTATTAAAAACATTTTCTACTAGAATATATCCTGTTTATGGTTTTCTATCCCTTTACTCTTCATAATTCCTTCACACCTCCTCTCCCATCTGAGTCTGCCCTCTTTCTGTCTCTCATTAGAGAACATTAGAGAAAAATTAGGTAAAAACAGGCTCCTAAGGGATAATGAAATACAACAAAAGCTAACACATTGGAATCAAAAAGGGAACTAAACAGAAAGAAAAGAGTCTAAGAAAAAAACACAAGAAAAAGATATAGAAACAGAAATCCACTCATTTGCACACTCTGAAAGTCCACAAAAACACTAAGGATAAGTAGGGTAAGAGGAACTCAAGACTATAGAATATTTTATATAATACACATAGATTATATATAAGGTAAACATACGTACATATAATTGATATAATATATAATGTAAACACAACACATAACATGTGATATATACAGTATAATGTGTGTATAAATACAATGCAAATATATGTATACAATATATAATGCATATATAAATGTAAACATATATAATGTAAATAAATGTAAAAAGATCTTTGGGAATTTGGGATCCACTTATCTAACTATCTATCTATCATCTAATAAATAATTAAAAATGATTTAAAAGCCTTGACACAACATTGTGAGACAAGGATTAAAAACTACTTTTAAGGGTAGGCAGCATACCCTGATGTAGATGACCAATAGAAAATGAACCAAACAACATCCTTGGAGTTTCTGAATGATTCATAGTGTTGTGTACGGGGTATTCCTTTTTTTTTTTTCATAAATTCTATCATATTAATATTATCACACACACACGCGCACACACACACACACACACACACACACACATTAAAATGTTCACTTCTCTCTTTTTCCCATACAGGTTAGGTTTTTTATGGCATTCCTGGGTGTACAAACAAGTCAGTTCTGTTTCTTGTGCCTTTGGGGGGGCTCCTTTCCTTCTGTGCATTTGTTTTGTCCACTTCCAGTTGTTAGGTTTTTTTTTTGTTTGATCTTATTATGTTTTAATGTATTGTACTTCATTATTATCCTATAGAAGCCTGCTTGTTTTCTAACGAGAGACAGACGAAGGTGGATCTGGATGGAAGGGATGGCAAGGAGGAGCTGGGTTAGTAGAGGGAGGGGAGAAATAAGTAGAAGACATTTGCTGAAAAAAAAAACCTATTTGCAATAAATGGAAAATGTATAAAAATCTAAAATCACGAATAGAGAATGAAAAGTAAGATAAAAGAAACAAACCAATAGCAGAAAAGGCCCTGACACTATATTTTGGGACAAGGAACCTCTGGAGATGCCAGTAAGTTCACTATCTCTTGGTCATCTACTATTGGGCATGCTGCCTATGCTTAAGACTTCCTCTATTCAGACTTCCTAGAGAAAATAAAGTTTCATTTTCAAGTGGTTGTCAATTGGTGATTCCTTCTGGGTTAGGGATAGGGGAACATAGCCACTTCTCTAGGACCCCATCTGATGCAAATCCATGAAGGCCCTGCTCATGCGGCCTCAGTGCCTGTGAGCTAATATGTGTGTCAAACTTGTTGATGTAGAGGGTCTTGAATTCGGTGTCTTTCATTTCCTCTGGCGCTCACGCTCCTTTTGCCCCCTCTTCCTCAGGATTCTATGAACTCTGAGGAGAGAGATTTGATGAAGGCACTGGGACTCATTTTATTGTACAGTCTTTTAGGAGAACAGTAGTATTTGGCTGTATCCTAGTCCCTGGCTCATCCAGTTTCAGGTTCTTGGTCATTCAAACAGCATTCAGTATGGGATCCATTCTGTGGTATGAGTCTTAAGTCAAATCAGATTTCGATCAGTCACCCCCACCACTATTGCACTTGCATATTTTGCAGGCAGGACACCACTGGAAATGGGTTTTTGACTGTGTTGGTGTTCACATTTCTCTCTTGGTAGACTGCAGAGTACCCATCTATGCCATGCCAGTATAACCCAGAGGGATGAAGACACCCGCCTACTCCTCTATATTAAATGAGCTGTGTAGATATTATCTTCAGCAACAGAGACTCATCAACGATTTGTAGAGAGCAACCTATAGTCTGGGCTACAACTTGGGTTGTTTTGGGCTCCCATAAGACCCTTTTGGCCTACAATTAAATATAACCCATTCCTGTTACGGGAAACATCATCTTATAACGAGATATCTAACTGTGGCTCTGTCTCCTCCATTATTTGGTGATTTCATTTAGAGTGTCTTCAAATATATATATGTACATATATATATATATATATGAGATACATATACAAATATATATAAGTAAAGTTTCTACTGTACTAGGTGGTCATATTACCCCTCAAATGGCCCCTAATTTTAGCTGTTTCTCACTCTATTACCCAAATCCCTCCCTCAATCCCCTCTTTCCTCCCATTCCTATTCAATCTCACATTCAACCATAACTATCTATTCTATTTACCTATTTATGTTTCCTAAGATCTATTACACACACACACACACACACACACACACACACACACACACACACACCACAGTCCCTTATTCTTTATCTGTTCTTTATGGTGCTATGGATTGTAGTTAAAACCATGCTTTTTCAATGGAGTTATTTACTAAATTTTCTGTGTATTTTTATTTTTCACTTACTTTTTACATATAATTTGGAATATTTAAAGGGATGACACTGACCTCTGATCTATGCTGAGTCAGTGTTTACAGAGAATATCAATTTAATTGAACTCTGGGAAGCCTGGGTTTCTAGACTCCTGAAGTCTTATATGAAATTTAAAAATATCTTTGTTTCACATTGATATTTAAATAATAGTCTACTGAATATTAGAATTAAAACTTTTTCTGTAAATTTGCAATGTGTAACTTAATCTTAGTTTGATTTTTACTGCCAGTTAAAATGTATCAGTCTGACATTTGATTTTTACAAGTGATTGACTCTCATTATGGAAAGGTTAAATATCTCTTCCTTCTTGGTGTCACAAATATATCCATGTTAATCTTCTTTATTCCCCACCTTATCTTGACTATACTATTTCATAGCATTTAATACTTTAATTATGAAACTTTTAAAATGTTTTATTCTTAAAATTATTTATTTTTTCCTTGGAATGTTTTTTCTTTTCATAAGATAAATGAATTTTCAACTTTCTTCTATGTGATATTACATTTTAAAGTATTGGGATTAATTTTTCAAATATTGACATTTTGAGTCATAGGAGGATTCTGTTCTTCTAAAAATTCCTTTATGGTTTGTTTTTTCATGAATTCTTTATATTGTGAAGACTAATTTACCTAATATTTAAGTTTATTACTTTTTTATACTCTATAGACACTACTACATTACTAACAGATTAATTTTCAGTCTAAATTTTCATGCTCATGTGTTATACTCCTATTAGCTCCTGTCACCATAAAATGTCTGGGACAATTTTATATACACAAAAAAGAGTGTGAGCGCCCAGTCTCCATGGTAATCTCCTAGTGGACTTGCAGAGGTAGAGTAAAGAGAGTGTTGTAGAAACCATGATCCCTGGTACCTCAACCATAATTCAGCTCAAGTATCTACTTTTTAATTTCTTGCCTATTTTGCCTTATGTGTGACACTGTCTTGGAGAGAACCCTGTAACCCTGCAATATTACATCAAGTTTGTTAATCTTGGTTTGTCTTTATACACATCTGTAGCTGGAGGTTTGTAAGTAACTGTGTTCAGGAGTTTGTTCTGTCTGCATGCATGGGGCATCTTCTTTTAGTCTGAAGACGTATCAGCATCACTTCTACCATCTCTAGATGGTACATAGCTCAATGTGAGGTAGTCAGTGAGTAATGCTAGCTTTTCAGTGTGGTATGGAAACAAATACACACTCCCTGGTACCACAGTAACTTGCTAGTGTGAAAGAACTTGACTTCATTGGTTTGTGTTTATGAGTGGGCAGAACTGACATGCACAAACATAGTCACATCTGATTTATGTGATTTATGAATAAGCAGAAATAATGAATAGGGAGGTCCCACACTACTACAAATGGTCAGGCCTAGCCCAGGTAATAAATAAGACACTGCCAGATAATGGGCTTCCTGCTCAAAGTCACTCTTAAGTGAAAATTAAAAATCCACATTCTATATTAGTCGTGTACTGTCAGAGCCTTTCAGGAGACAGCTATCTCAGGCTCCTGTCATCCAGCACTTGTTGGCATCCTCAATAGTGTCTAGATTTGATGACTGAATATGGGTAGGATTCCCAGTTGGAACAGTCTCTGAATTGTCCCTCCTTTAGTATCTGCTCCAAAGTTAGCCTCTACAACTCCTTCCATGGGTATTTTGTTCCCCATTTTAAGGAACGAAGTATCCTCATTTTGGGCTTCCTTTTTCTTGAGTTTCTTATGGTTTGTGGTTTGTACTTTGTGTATTCTGATCTTCTAGGCTAATATCCACTTATCAGAGAATGCATACCATGTATGTTCTTTTGTGATTGGGTTACCTCACTCAGGATGTGGACTGAGTACAGACTCCCCAATGAAGGAGCTAGAGAAAGGACCCAAGGAGCTGAAGGGTTTGCAGACCCTTAGCATGAACATAAATATGAACTACCTAGTACCCTCAGAGCTCCCAGGAACTAAACTCTAACCAAAGAGTACACAAGGGGGGACTCTGGGCTCCAGCAGCATATGTATGGCAGAGGATGGCCAGGTGGGTCATCAATGGGAGGAGAGGCCCTTGGCCCTGTGAAGGTTCTATGCCCCAGTGTAGGGGAATGCCAGGGCCAGGAAGGAGGAGGGGGTAGGGTGGTGAGCAAGGGAAGGGGGGAGGGAACAGGGGATTGTTTTAGTTTTAGTTTTTGTTTTAGTTTTTTCCCTTATTTTATTTTCTTTTTCTTTTTTCTTTTGGAGGGGAATCTGGGAAAGGAGATGTTGTAAATAAAGAAAACATCTAATAAAAAAATCCACATTCTAAGTGGGGCATATAGAATGTGGAATTTGATAGAGAAAGTGTTTTAAGGAAAATAATAGGTCCAGCTAGGCCAGGAGAGAGATGGGACTTATTTTCAATTTTGACAGGGAGTTCCAGTGTTACCCTTTCACTCAGTGCTAACAGGGCACCGGAAGTTTAGTCTGCTCATGTGACTGCAGCAAGCATCCCGCTGTGGATGAAGAGTGAGACCGCCTGGGTATCCAGAGAGACGGCTCATAAAGGAGCTCGCAGTTACGGCCTCGCATGAAAAGTAATGTACGGTGCAAAAGATAACGGAGAAGAGCACCACGCGATGTGCACGCATTCCTGGGTTTATAGCCAATCTCGTGCAGTATTAAAACCTGAGCACACTTAATTGAATGTCTCATGTTGAGTACTGTGATGAATAAGGCTCATGAAATGGTTAGTGCTGAGAACTGAACACCAAAGGCACTGGATTCTCTTTTGAATACCATCTATGATTCACAGCTGAAATCTGGAGAACAGGTTCTGGTCCCTAATCATACTCCCCTAGTGTCTTGTGACAAAATTTCTAAGTTTCTTCTATGTGTCAACCCCTTTTTACATCTGTGGACACTTCATGTGACTTCTTGTGTGTGAAGAGGCAAACAAGAGCCAAATCCTCAAATTCATCAGAAACTGTGGGACAGCTTTCAGATTTGTATCTGCTAGGGAATAAGCTCCCTTGAGTGAATGTGTCTCTCTTGAAAGGAAAACTTATAGGTTCGTAAATCTTATTTGTTAAAGAAATAGTGCAATATAATGATTTGTCCTTCAGAGGGCCATGTGTATTGTTTTTTTTTTAAACAAATAAATAACTTCATCAGTGCAAACTATCTATTTCAAATACCTAAATTCAAACATAAAGGCCTCCTAGAAACTGAGCAATGGCACGGTTTTCTGTTAATCATCCACGGAAATGCTTCAAACTCATTCATTAAAAGATAAAAGATTCATTTAATAGAAGGCATATTATGTGATAGAAATTGTGCTGGACTGGTTTTTTTTTCTTTTTTAAATTTAGAAATAGCTTGGTTCCTCTTCTCCAAGAAATTTCCACCAAATTTAGAAGTTAACACATTCACATGAAGAGATTCTTAGCACTCTATAGTAATTTAGGCAAAGTGCTTCCTAAGTAGGGCGTTCAGTAATCAAAGGTAGAATCAAAATTATGTTATCAAAAATTACTTAGTACTTGCTTTGTGTAGAACAATGAAATAAAGGCTGCAGATGATATAAAGGAATATACAACCGGGAATCTATACTTTCCCCGGGTCTTACTGCTACAAGTGCACTCTCTGAGCTATTATGTAAATACCCAAATTGCTCTAAGTGCTTTTAGAAATAAAATCTTTTCTCCCATAAAGGCAAAGAATAATCCCCTTTCTGTTAAGCACTCAGCAATTTCAAAAGCACTTTTATATTCACAGCAGACCTATAAAATAAGTAGGGCAGGTGTTCTTACACGCATGCATTTCCCCACCTTAGGAGCCGAGGAGCAAAGTGGTAGCAGCTTTCCCAAAGACACAGCGAAGCAGTGATAGAAGAACAGAAGGAGAAGCATCCCAACTTCTAACACGGTGTTTTACCAGCAGTTTAGGAAGGGAACCACACCAGGGTTCCCTGACAGGGATGGCTATGGAAGGTTGACAGTCAACTTCCCTCCACGCTGCTGTTCAGTGCATCCTGCAAACCTTTGATTGACATACATACTGATTCCTCTTTTTTTTTTTTTTTTTTTTTTTTTGGTTTTTCGAGACAGGGTTTCTCTGTGTAGCCCTGGCTGTCCAGGAACTCACTCTGTAGATCAGGCTGGCCTCGAACTCAGATAGCTGCCTGCCTCTGCCTCCCAAGTGCTGGAATTAAAGGCATGTGCTACCACTGCCCAGTTTGATATACTGTTTTTGCTCCAGATCTAGTTAGGTCTTACCTCACTTGTAAAGCAGTTTCAGATAAACTCAGGTTCCATTTAGGATTCTGAAATCAACTAGCATTTTCCCATGAAAAAGAAATGGTAACTCCTCTTTTGTTGAGCATTTTTTTGTGCTGTTTTTTAGAGTATCGTTTTTTATGGTATGGCATCCCCACTAGAACATATGTCTCTTCCAGGGAGGCATTGTTAACGAGGAGTCTATTCTAGTTTTTCTTTCCAACAGTTAGAGATATGAACAGAGAGATGTAGAATTAGGCCAAAGAAAATACTGTTCGTTTGATTTTATTCTGACCTTCTATTTACATTTCTTACTCATATTTATTTGGCGCGTACAACCCCAGGAACTACGCCATCAGATACACAGTGACCATTAGCTACTTAGGAGTACAATGGAAAAAAGCTTAATTATGACCTATACAGCATACACATGACAGAAGCAGAGAGTTTGGTTCTTGGGGTGTCCGTGTAAACACATGAGAGCATTGCTAGGGTCATGATTGTGGCTGTATTTGTTCTCTACAACTTATAACCTCATGCTCATTGTAATCCACCTTTCCCATCGCTTGCAGACAACCGTGAATCCACTGGAATTTTCAATTGATTCCTCAGTATAAGATTTAAAGAAAACTGAATCATATACTATGTACTCTTCAGTTACTGCTCTTGTGGGTTTGGAGATTCTCTTATTTCAGTGAGCACAATTATTTTGAAATTCATTTACAGTTTTATTCATATCAATAGTTTATTTCTGTGGCTGTCTTCATCAGTGGCTGGATATACAACAATATTTTTATATCCTCCTGGTGGACTATTGAATGATTTCCAGTTTGGGACTATTACAAGTAAAGAGGCTATGAGTGTTCTGTAAGTTTTGAAGAGGCAAATGTTTTCATTTGGGTAACTATCTAGAAACATATTATTTAGATTCTTTAGTGGCCACATGTTCTGAAATTTTGAGAAATCCAGCACTTTCCCTCTTTACCTGTGACTGGCTTTGATGAAGAGATGGAAATGTATGATCGTTATTAACCTCTCACTGTGACATCGAAAATTTTAACATGGAATGTTGATGCTGCTTTCACTTGTAGCATTTATAAAGGCGACCATTATCTTGTCCCTAAAGAACTATTGCTACAGTAAATTGTACTCATAGATAGACCCAAGGTGATGCAGCCTTCTTTCTTAGGATTAACTACTCTTATTGATGACTCTTCCCCCCCCCATTCTGCTTTTCTGTATCATAATTTAGATTTTTACATAAATACACAAGCAACTGGTGTTTAGAATTGTGGAAAATTTGGAGTGGTAGGAATTTGATGCTACCGTTTGAGCTTCAAAACAGGAAATGCAAAGTCCAGTTTTACTTTCTCCATCCAATGTTTTGAACATTGGTTTGTCCATTCTTAAACGTAAAAAAAAAAAACAAAAAAAAAACAAACAAAAAAAAACAAACAAAAAAAAAACAGTAGATTCTGCTGCCCTCAGCTCTCCGGTTCATATTTTGAAAGCCCTGAGCTCATCTAATCTCACCTGGGATACTTTGGGGTGAAAAATGAAAACACCTACTTCTGACAATGTTTGCTGCCAGACATGACCATCCAAATCTGTTATGTCAACATTACTATTGTTTCAAGGAAATCCTTGCCCTGGAAGTTAAGGCAGTAAATCACTAAACAACTTCACTGTTAGTATGAGATATTAAGAAGCCAAACTTATGCAGTTTGCTCACCTTAGCAAATAGCTTTTCAAGTAAACAGGAGGTTATTTGCCTATTTTAAGTTTGCTTAGTAAAGTCCAGTTACTTTACTGGGGTTTGCTTGTGTCCCCTCATCTCACTGTGTGGGACGATCCTCCTACATCTTACACGTTGTGTCCTTATGACCTTTTCTCAAGCTCAGATCCCCACATGGAGAGTATCTTTTTGTGTCACTTTGTATTTGTAACTTGATCTGAAACAGTGTTTGGGTCTGACTTTCCCTCAGTCTCTGAGACCATAATGATTTAACTTTGTGTTCTCCTCCATGAAATTCATGGGATGGACAACACTTTACCTAATCAACAGATAACTGTGAGGGACTTCATAACTGTTTATGGTAGGTTATATTTTTCTAGAATACCATCCATTATATCTAGGTCTTTTAAATTTCTTTGCATAGAGCTGAGAAAAAAATGTTTATATGATGATGATCTCTAGTGCATGCTAGAAAATGTGAATGTGGCACCTGGAGATGAAATAGTCAGACAGCATAAGTGGTGGTGGTGATAGGAGACCAACAAACTCAGTGAACTGAGGTCAGCATGACACAGAAGGGGAAGAAGCTTCAGAAAACACTGGAGCATCTGCCATAGCCTGGAAGTGTCTCAATTCCAAGATACCTCATTAATGGAGATTAAAAATGAAGAAATGGTATTCTGTCTTCTCCAGCCAATTATCCAAGTCTCTCCATCAAAGATGCCTTTATCTGTCTTGATTTTTCAGACTGCTTACAGTTTCAGTTTTTGCTTTATTCAGCCCCTAGGAGTACTTGAATACATTATTTTATAATATTATAAACTTAATTTAAAAGGATATTTTATGTGAAAAGTTACATTGTACGGTGATAGGAGATTGTAGACTGAAAGTTCTCAACAGAAACATTTTATTTATGGGTAGGATATTAGTAATTATTACAAATACATCATAGATTTAAGCAAAAGTGTTTTCTTCTCACCATAAATACAGCTTTGTGATATTGCATAGCCATGTGTATCCACCCATAAAATCTACTTTATTGGACATATTATTCTGTCTCTGCACCATCGCTTATTTCTTGTCTGCTATATCTGTGCAATTCTTGAATATGACACAATAAAATCTTTCCCCATAATTGCATTTTATCAAGGTCAATGTACATTTTGAATATTTTGCTTTATATATTTTTTGCTGCTATCTCCCTGGCGCATCCAACTTTATGACTTTTATATCTTCTTCATAAATTTTTCTTTCTGTCATTGTGTAAAGTCCTTCAGTGTCCTCCTCAGTATGTGTAGCCTCTCATCTCCTTTGTCTGATACCCCAGCTCAAACCGAAGCATTTTCCTTGCATTTTAGTGCCGTCATTCCACCTTTTATGTCCAAACTTTAAATGCTTTGCTTTTTTGTCTGAGTGTGGGCATGTACATATTCTTATATGTATACGTACACAGGCATACATGTGTGCACTCGTGTGAGGGCAGAATCTATGTGTTGTCCTCATTTGCTCTCCTTCTCTTTATTTGGAGCTGGGATCTCTTGCAGAATCTGAACATCACCATTTTAGCTAGAAGGTTGCTTGGTAAGCCTCAGGGATCCTCCTGTCTCTGACCTCCAGCTCTATGGGCCAGAGGATGCATGTTTCCATGCCTGGTTTCGGAGGTCCCCCTATCTTTGCCTTCCAGTTCTATGGGCTTGAGGATGCATGTTTCCATACCTGGCTTTCCAGCATGAAGTCTGTAGGAATAAATTTAGGAGCTCATGCTTACAGGCAAGTACTTTACCAGATGCCATCTCCCTAACTTTTCATTTTTTTTCTTATTATTCCTTGTAAACTAATGTCTAGCGAAATGTTACTACTTTCCTCAGTTCTGCCTACTAGCATGGGAACAAATATTCTGCTCTCTGATGTTTACTACTTCATTCATTTTGCTATGCATTCTTTTAAATTTCTGCTTCTTGCTTTTTTGAGATATTAATAATTCTATACTACCTTGTTAAATCTGAAGTTTGATTAAGTGCTTTCATTTCTGTGCTTATTTTCCTCAATTTCTCGGGATGTTTATCCATAAATATCTATATTCTACTTACTGATGCTTTTTTTTTTTCTTAGATGAGCCCTCTTCCCCTGCAGGAGAGTTAACAGTGCCTTTATTTTCTCCCTCTTCCTGACACTTTATCATTTCTGAGATTTGCTGAAATATTTTAGTATTTTTATAACTACGTAGTTATTGGGTTTTTCCTTGCAGTATGTCATTTCTATTCCATGAGTCTATACTTAGTAATTATATTGTAAATATATAAAACTCATATTTTTCCATCTAGTAGATGAATGATATCTTGTGTGGGAATGGGATTCATCTCAGAGTACTTTTAACTCCATGGACTGACAATAAAGATGATGTGTATTTCTTTCTAACAATAGCAAATATTACTGGAAAAGACCCACATACCATGGTTATCTATGCCACTTAGCTAAGCAGTTGTTGTACAAAGGCAGTTGCAAAACTGTGCAAATGAGTGAGAACTCAAAATACAGGGACTAGGTTGGATTTACCCTCATGAGTCAAATTCATGAGTCTTTGCCTTAATATTTTTGTAAGTAATTTACTGTTTAAAGTGGGTTTTTTTTGATGAAAAACAAAGAGAAGGTATTTATTCATTGTATATAGGAAAGAAAAACTATGATCCCAACATTGTCATCTTCATTTATGGGAGAGATAATTATATGCAGGAGTAAAAGTACAATTGAGTCATGGACTTCTTGATTCTTGCTCAGTTCTGTTTCTGCAAATTAGTCATTCAGAATTTAGTAGAGCTCCCATCACATTAGTAGAATGACATGATTGCCATTTGGACTTGGTCTATACCATGAAGCTCTGTTGTTTCTGGAATCCAAAACAACTGCAGGTTGGGGACAACAACTGAAGTACTTTATAGGTTTGTGGACATGATATTGTTCAATACTGGCAGGAAAATGCCTATTACAGTTATTTTTTTTACTTTATTCTTTAAGTGGAAAAAAGTTAAGATGTATTTCCAACTTCTAGAGAGATCTCCCTTAAATGATTGACATACCTGCATGTAAACTTAGCACATGACCACAGATAAGGAGATAGACATATAAGAAGGGCAGAGATGCCAGGCTTTTCTCCTGCTTTTGATTACCTATCATCTCAAGTGAGGACTCAACACTTTCAAATAAATGCAAAGTCTAAGTACGTCTTACTTGAAAAAAAAAAACAATTAGATGTGTATATATATGTGTATGTGTGTGTGTGTGTGTGTTTATGTGTGTGTGCATCTTTGTGTGTGTGTGTTTTCTTGTGTGTGTGTCTATTTGTATGTATGTGTGTGTATGTTTTGAGGGTGTGCATGTGTGTATGTGTGTATGTGAATGCTTTGAGGGGCAGAGCAATTACCACTTCATGTTCTGATCTCTCCCTAGGCATCTCTCATTACTCCTCATGACTTTAGTCTTTACATGTAAGTTGAGTTGTCTCATAAATTATTACTTCTTATTGACATTTTTCTCTTAAGAACATATCTACAAAGGAACCCAAATTCTAAATCTAGATAACTTAAACTTTAGATGTATGAAGTAAATTTATCACCCATTTCTGATCCCTAAGTTCATTCTACATCTCTGTTTTTTTAATTATGTATTTTCTTTATTTACATGTACATTTTCCCTTTCCCAGGTTCCCCTCTAAAACAAACAAACAAACAAACAACTAAAAACAAGAACAAACCACTTTTGCCTCGCCCTTCCCCATGCCTGTCATCCCACCCTCTCCCACTTATTGGCCCTGGCATTCCCCTACACTGGGGCACAAAACCTTCACAAGGCCGAGGTCCTTTACTCCTATTGATGATTGAATTTGCAGTTCTCTACTATACACCTGCTGCCAGTACATTCAATCCCACCATGTATAGTCCTTGATTGGTGGTTGGGTCCCTGGGAGCTCTGAGGGTACTAGCTAGTAATTGTTGTTCGTCTTAAGGGGCTGCAAACCCTTCAGCTCCATAGAACCTTTCTCTAACTCCTTCTTTGGGGACCATGTACTCAGTTCAATCAATGGGTGTGAGCCTCTACATCAGTATTAGTCAGGTATTGTCAGAGCCTCTTAGGAGATAGCTATATGCTTGTCCTTCCTTAAGTCTGTGCTCCATAGTTAATCTCTGCCACTCCTTCTGTGGGTGTTTGATTCCCCTTTTTAAGAAGGAATGAAATGTCCACCTTTTAGTCTTCCTTCTTCTTAAGTTTCTTGTGGGTCGTTCTTCCTGTATTCCAAACTTCTGGGCTAATAGCCACTTATCAGAGAATGCATACCATGTAGAATCATTTGTGATTAGGTTACCTCACTCAGGATGATACTCTCCAGATCCATCCATTTCCCTAAGAATTTCATAAATTCATTGTTTTTAATAGCTGAGTAGTACTCCATTGTGTAGATGTACCACAGTTTCTGTATTCATTCCTCTGTTGAGGGACATCTGGGTTGTTTCCAGTTTCTGGCTATT
>JADRCD010189941.1:0-10920 GCA_019843815.1 Montemys delectorum
AATTACTTTTTCTTAATATCTTAATATGAAAATTAATATTACCAATATATCCTAATCAGTTGAAATCCAAAAATATGAGGAATTAGAAATTTGTTAGCTGTCATCCAGTGGTCTGTCTAATTCGGTAATTGGAGAAATAGGTCCAGTATTGTACAATCCATATATACCTTCTGCTTGTTTATACGTGACAGGGTCTTTGCTGTGTACAACATAATGGTCTTGAAATTATGCTTCTCCTATCTCAGCCTCTCTATTAGTAGGATTGTTTATTTGATGTTTTTACATTATACTATCATTTTCAGAACAGCTTACATATTTCAAAAGTATACAACCAAAAAAAGTAGACAATAAACTTGAGAGGTGGCTTGTAAGAGAACAACAAAGAGAGACTGAATGCTTGGCTTTATGTTTGTAACTATTGTACCAAGTTTGAGGAAGAAGACTTTATAAGTTACTCTTTCTCTGAGAAGAATGCTTTTCATAATCATCACAGCCAATGAACCAGATTCTTACCCTCACCTAATGTCTGTGCCACCCTCCAAGCAGAACCATTTGTTCATTGAAACAAATGGTGAATGACTTTATGGACAGACCATCTTAAAACGCACACCATTTCTAAAATGAATGTAACCTGTTCTCTGTGGGCCAAGAATGAAGACAATCACTCCAGTCAAATAGCTTTGACCATAGCAAGAAATCTGTATCCAAAAATAGTGCCTTCAATTCTCTCTGTGGTATAGCAGAACTGTCAACTCTGAGCTTAGCCACAATTGAGGAAAATCCTTTGGTGATTTGAGGGTCATTGAAGTACAGACTTATTACAATGAAATCCAATGTCTAAAAATTGTTCTTATTTTGACCTTTTACCACAGTAAAAGCCAAGATTTTAAGCTCTACTAAAAACAAAACAAACAAACAAGTAAACAAAAAGACTTTGTCTATTTATGTTCATTTAAAAAAATACTAGTAGTGATGTATTTTTTAAAATATTCAGTTAATATGTTTGGAGTTATTTAAAATTTATATTGAGAAAAACATATGTATTTTCAGTATTGCTGTAGACAAGCATCTACATAACACTGTTCAATTGATTGTTGTTTTATATTAAACAATTTTTATAGTACTCATTTTTATTGTCACAATATTGTGTAAATTTTAAAGGATAGGCAAAGTTAAAAAAGAAAGGTATTGCAGTTATTGAAGGGGGGTCTCTGGAAGAAGTGGGGGTACAAAAGGAAAACAAGAATGTGAGGTAGTTCAATTTACTTAAAATGTGTTTTTAAATGTTAAAAAATTCAGATAAACTGAAATCATTTATCTTTTCTCATCCTAATGTAATAAAACTTAAATCAATGAAAGAAGGAAAGAAAGAAAGAAAGAAAGAAAGAAAGAAAGAAAGAAAGAAAGAAAGAAAGAAAGAAAGAAAGAAAGGGAGAAAGGAAGGAAGGAAGAAGGAAAGACAGGAGAACACAGGTAAACATCTAGAAGCCCTTAAAGATGAAACACAAAAATGCCTTAGAGAATTATAGGAAAACACAATCAAATAGGCAAAGGAAATGAACAAAACCATCCAAAATCTAAAAGTGGAAATAGAAACAATAAAGAAATCACAAAAGAAGACAACCCTGGAATTAGGAAACCTAACTAGGAAAGAGATCAGGAGTTGTAGAAGCAAGCATCACCAACAGAATACAAGAAATGAAAGAGAGAATCTCAGGACCAGAAGACACCATAGAAAACATTAACACAACAGTCAAAGAAAATGCAAAAGGCAAAAAGCTCCTAACCCAAAGCATCCAGGAAATCCAGGACACAAAGAGAAGACCAAACCTAAGGATAATCGGTATAGAAGAGAGCAAAGATTCCCAACTTAAAGGATCAGTAAATATCTTCAACAAAATTATAGAAGAAAACTCCCTAACCTAAAGAAAGGTGTGTGTGAACATACAAGAAGCCTACAGAACTCCAAATAGACTGGACCAGAAAAGAAAGTCCTCTTGTCACATAATAATCAAAACTCCGAATGTACGAAACAAAGAAAGAATATTAAAAGCAGTAAGGGAAAAATGTCAAGTAACATATAAATGCAGACCTATCAGAATTACACCAGACTTCTCACCAGAGACTATAAAAGCTAGATGATTCTGGCCAGATGTCATACCGATCCTAAAAGAACACAAATGCCAGCCCAGACTACTATACCCAGCAAAATTCTCAATTACCATAGACGGAGAAAACAAGATATTCCATGAGAAAACCAAATTTACATAATATCTTTCCACAAATCCAGCCCTACAAAGGATAATAGATGGAAAACATCAACATAAGGAGCAAAACTACACCCTAGAAGAAGCAAGAAAGTAATCTTTCAACAAACCCAAAAGAAGATAGTCACACAAACATAATTCCACCTCTAGGAACACAAATAACAGGAAGTAACAATCACTTTTCCTTAATAGCTCTTAACATCAATGGACTCAGCTCCCCAATAAAAAGACATAGACTAACAGACTGGATACTTAAACAGGACCCAGCATTTTACTACATACAGGAGATGCACCTCAGTGATGAAAACAGACACTACCTCATAGTAAAAGCTTGGAAAACAACTTTCCAAGCAAATAGTCCCAAGAAACAAGCTGGAATAGCCATTCTAATATCAAACAAAATCGACTTTCAACCAAAATAACACACACAACTATGATTTACATGAGGAGAAATTTTGATTTAGCAAGAGATGCATGGTTATAACAAATAAATGCATTTAAGAAGAAGTGAAGAAGGATGGGATCCACATGAACACAGTACCAGTAACATAGGCAACCTGAAGAAATGAATACAGAACCAAATACTCCAGACTATTCACCTCAATATGTCAAATGACCCCTCCACAAAGTGGTGGTCAAGTGAAAAAGACAGGATATCAATGTGCATTTAGGTGCAGCAGATTCTAGTCAAAACATTCCAAGGTCTCAAGTAATTATGGAAACCTTAGTATATAATGTCCTCCAAGACTTTTGCAATTCCTGAATTGGAATGAGGGCAGTCTTCAAGTTACCTATGCTTCCCAAACTAATTTGGAAAAGGTATGGTATCTACCCTGGAACCGACTGAAGTGGACACATTGGAGCTTCTATGTTGGATGCTGAAAATCTAGAGAAGAAATCCAAATAGCAACATCATATAACAACCTATAGTTACCAAATTACACCAGATTTTCAAAGCACACATAAAGATTGCATTTGCTTCTCCTCCGTCTCCTTCACCATTTCTAGGACAATCAGATACAACCAATACCCATTCTATGGTTGAATACATTAAGACTCAAAGTATTTAAGAGTGAGTTCTGAAATTCCTAACCGTGGAAGAAGAGTACAAATGTGTACAATGGAGAACTGAAAGTACGACTGACTTAAAAATCAATGATACAATAGAAACAGATACATAAAAGTTGGGGTCTTAGACAGATGCACTTAGCCCTCAAAATGAGCAGAATGCATAGAGACACACACGTATCCAGGACTAACGGGCTGCTCTGGGGCTTTTGTTGTTCCATTTCACTTGAGGGTTTTCTTTCTATTAATGTGAAGAATGAGATGAGGATGTTGATTGTGATTTCATTGAATCAGTAAATTGTTTGATAAGAAGATCTCTCTTCACAGTGTCAATTCTACCAAGCTGTACGCTTGGGAGGTCTTCAAATTCTAGTATATTTCTTAGTTTCTTTCTTCTCACATTTAAAGTTTTTATTATAGAGGTTTTTTACCCCTTTTGTTATATATATTCTAAATATTTTATTTTATTTTATTTTATTTTATTTTATTTGAGAAGCTGGGAAGAGGAGCGGGTCCATGACCTCTTTCTCAGCATGCTTGTTACTCATAAGTATTAAGACTGGTACATTTTGTAAATCAATTTTATATCATAAAACTTTCCTGAAATTATTTATAATTTCTATAATTTTTCTAGTCAAATTTTGGGAACATTTGGGTTCAAGATAATATAATCTTCAACTGAAAATAATTTGACTTAATATTTTCCCATTTGTATCCCTCCTCTCGCCTTATGGCTCCAGCTAATGCTTCAATCACATTATAGATGAGCAGGAGGGATAGTGGGCAGTCCTCTCCCATTCCTGGTTTTAATGGGGCTTACTAATGGTTTCACTCATTTGGGATGATATTGGTCATGAGTTTGTCATACATAATCTTTATTATGTTGGAATATATTTCCTACAGTCCTGCTTGTTCTAGGGCTTTTAATAAGAAGGCATGTTGAATTTTTTTTTCCGAGACAGGGTTTCTCTGTGTAGCCCTGGCTGTCCTGGAACTCACTCTGTAGACCAGGCTGGCCTTGAACTCGGAAATCCGCCTGCCTCTGCCTCCCAAGTGCTGGGGTTAAAGGCGTGCGCCACCACCGCCCGGTGGCGTGTTAAATCTTATCAAAGACTTTCTTTCTGCTTCTATTGAGATGATCATGTGATTCTTGTATTTTTTGTCCATGTATTTCGTTTATTACATTTATTTCTTATAAATGTTAAAAAATAAAACAGTGATCTTTATTAAAAAGAAAGAAGAATTGTTGTTCATCCTAAGGGGCTGCAAACCCTCCAGCTCCATAGAACCTTTCTCTAACTCCTTCATTAGGGACCGTGTACTCAGTTCAATGAATGGCTGTGAGCCTCTACATCTGTATTGGTCAGGTATTGTCAGAGCCTCTCAGGAGATAGCTATACGCTTGTCCTTCCTTCAGTCTCTGCTCCATAGTTGATCTCTGCCACTCCTTCCATGGGTATTTGGTTCCCCTTTTTAAGAAGGAATGAAATGTCCACCTTTTGGTCTTCCTTCTTCTTAAGTTTCTTGGGGTTTGTGGATCGTTTTTCCTGTATTCCAAACTTCTGGGCTAATAACCACTTAAGGGTTTGCAGCCCCTTAGGACGAACAACAATTACTAACTAGTACCCTCAGAGCTCCCAGGGACCCAACCACCAATCAAGGACTATACAGGGTGGGACTGAATGTTCTGGCAGCATGTGTATAGTAGAGGATTGCAAATTCGATCATCTATAGGAGGAAAGGGCCTCGGTCTTGTGAAGGTTTTGTGCCCCAGTGTAGGGGAATGCCAGGGCCAATAAGTGGGAGAGGGTGGGGCGGCAGACATGGGGAGAGGGGAGGCAAAAGGGGTTTGTTCTTGTTGTTTTTGTTTGTTTGTTTGTTTGTTTGGAGGGGAACCTGGGAAAGGAGAAATTTACATGTAAATAAAGAAAATATAAAAAAAGAAGAAAGAAAGAAAGAAGGAGAGAGAGAGAGAGAGAGAGAGAGAGAGAGAGAGAGAGAGAGAGAGCTGAGCAAGCCAGGGGAACAAGCCAGTAAGGAACATCTCTCCATGGCCTCTGCATCAGCTCCTGCTTCCTGACCTGCTTGAGTTCCAGTCCTGACTTCCTTTGGTGGAAGTGTAAGCTGAATAAACCCTTTCCTCCCCAACTTGCTTCTTGGTCGTGATGTTTGTGCAGGAATAGAAATCCTGACTAAGACAATGTGAATCAAGAAATTATTTATTGCTTTTAGATTTTCCAGTTTGGATGGATACAGGTTTTTAAAACCTATCCTTCTGATTCTCTCTGGATTTTTTTCAGTGTCTATTGTTACGTCTCCCTTATCATCTCTAGTTTTGTTAATTTGGATAATGGTGTGTGAATCTTTTAGGTTTTTCTCAAAGAACCAACTTGGTTTTCGGGATTTTTTTTATTTGTTTTTTTTTTCCCTGGTTGTTTTTTTTGGGGGGGGGATTTGATTTTTTGGTAGATTTGGTTTGTTTTTATTTTACTGCTTCCTGGATTCAGTTTGATTATTTCTTGCCTTCTACTTTTTTGGTTTATAATTTCTCCTTTTTATTCTAGAACTTTCAGGCATGCTGTTAAGTTACTAATACATCACATTTTTAAAACACCATCTAGGCACTTAAAGCTATGAATTTGCCTCTCAGAAACACCTTCCTTGTTTTCCATAAGTTGGGTTATGTTGTATGTTCATTTTCATTCAGTTCTAGAAAGTTGTTACATTTCATTATTAACTTCTGTCTTGACCCACTTTTCTCTCAGTAGAGAGTTGTTCAGTCTCCATGAACTTTCTCTTGTTAATATAGGACGCAGGATGCTATTTTAAATTTCTTGTTATCTGCTGATGCTTGTTTTGTGTCTGAGTGTGTGGTCAATTTTGGAGAAAGTTCCATGCAGTGCAGAGAAGAAGATATATTCTTTGTGTTAGATGAATTGATCTGTAAATATCTGGTGGTTTTCTTAAATATAATCCTTTATGGACGTGGAAACCTTGCAGCCACTCTCAAGTAAGTGGAAACTTCCCACCTTGCTTTCAGTGGGCTGTTCTCTTCTGGAATGTGAAGAGGGGTTTTGCTTTAGAAGTTTGTCACAGTTCACTTCCCAGTCAAAATACTGTCATTATTTACAGATATTCTTTTGAGACATGTGGACTAGTATGTGTTGGTTATGTGTACAAAAAAAGCTCTTGGCTAAATTAATAAAAATGACTATGCTCTTACCAAAGCACAAAAACATCTTTGTTGCTAACATTACCTTTGCAGATGCCCAATTTAATCAAGTTAACTCTGCTCTATGTGCTAGGGCTACTAGCCTACAATGCACCTGGTAGAGTATGGAAAAGGCCTTCCCTGGATGCCTAGGCTTGTCTAGTTTCTTCCAGAGCTCCCTATTCTTGTGAAAAACTTTATTCTAAAAAAAACAACAAAACGTATCACAAATAGTGTCTCATCATTTATCTTCATCAGGCTGTATGTCCTGAGGTGGTTACTTTCCATTTTTTAATACATTAGCACATACATGTATTATACACATATTTATGTATAAGCATGTTTGCATGTATACAGAGGTTGATGACAACCATCATCCTTGATTGATCTTCCATCTCATTCAGTGAGGCAAGGTCTCACAGTCAAACTCAGGTCTTTCTGATATGGCTGGTTCTGCTAGCCAACTTGCTCTTGGGATCCCCAGATTCTGCTTTGTCCTCCTGGCATCTACATGGGTTCTAGAAATCCAAATTCAAGTCCTTCTGCACCTTCCCCATTAAGCCATCTCCCAAGTTCCCACACTCACCTTTGAACCTTCTTAATTCTAACATAATAATAAAGAGAGAGCTTCAATAAAAATGCTGCGCTAGATGAGGTAGACATAATAATGTCTCTACTGTGCGACATGAGAAGCAGACAAAAGACTTTTGCTCTGAAGTAGTAACTCTCCAAGTCATTCTAAAGTCCTGTGATAGATCCTTCTGCATCTTGTATTTTAAAATATAAAACATGATTAATAATCAATTGGGAAAATAATAACAGAGAATGATAAAACACTTCCCTAGAGTGGAAAGAACCTGGCAGGACCTTGAAGAAGTTCTGGGACAGGACTGGGAAGGACATCTGGGGCAGAGTGTGCAAGCGACCGTGCCAGAAAAGGGCTGAACAGTGTGATTCAGGCATGATCATTTGGGCCAGGTGCAGTTTTGGGGATTCGATCCTAAGCACAGTAAGTAGCTATCAAAGAATATTAAGTAAAATAATGGCATGACCCTATTTGGTTATTAAAAGATCACTTTAGCAAAGGCCTCTCTTTCTATCAAATCCAAAGCAAGCTAATTACAACAGCTCCTCAATGAAAAATATGATCAGAACTTCTAGGAATACCACTTTTAAAAACCTTTAAGCTTTTAAAGACCAAAAGTAAACAAGAAATTTCCAGGTCAAAATCAAATAGAAAAAAATAGGAACCAGGAGCAATTCAAAAAACAACTGAGAAGCCTACCAGGACAGGTGAGTGGGCGTCTAGTTCAGTGGGAAGTGCCCCTTAAGGAACGAAGATTTATCTTGCCACCGTGCAAAAGGAAAGAAAGTAGAGCAGCAAAAAGAAAGACAAATCCTAAAGCAAGCAGGAAAAAGAAAGGCAATGCATCCACTCCCTTGGGCTGTGTGGTGGCTTAAAGAAGATATGCCCACACAGTTTCAGGCATTCAAATACTTGGTTCCCTGTTGATTGGGGAGGTTTAGAAGATGTGGCCACTGGAGACCTGCTTTGAGAGTTTAAAGTTCAAATTCACTCTGCTTCTTGCTTCCCTTTCACGATGTGCATTCTCTTTGCTGTTTCAGTGCCTTGCCTGCAGTTTCTCAGGCATGGCAGTCTCCTATCTTCCTGGAAATATAAGTGGAATAAACCTCAAAGCCCAAGTAACACTTTTTTTATTCCAAACGGGAGGAGGAAAAGATGGCTTAAAAGAGTCATTGATATCAAGCCAGTTCCCAGCAAAATCTATTGGCCTAAGAGAGTCCTATGCAGTTCAGTTTGTTCTCTGGGCTTCTAAAGGTCTTGGCACCACTTCTCTTTCTGTTCCCAAAGCCCTGACTTGAGTGTCTGTCTGTCTGTCTGTCTGTCTGTCTGTCTGTCTGTCTGTCTCTGCTTCCCTCTCTCTTTACACCAAAAAGTACTATATGTTTCATTTTATCCAAGCTCTATCCTCAGTTTAAGCTGCAGATATGACATCTTCAAGAACCTTGTGGGTGATGTCCCACATATGTCAGTGAACTTCATACAATTGGACTTGAGTATTCTCCACCAATCATTTTTGAATATTCTAACTCTACTTCCAGTTATTGCTGACACATTATTTCAACTCAAGCAAAAAGTTGATAGAAGGACCCTTAGTGTTCTATCCAACATGTGACTTAGTTTTTTTTTTTTTTAAATTTTGTTGTTGTTGTTTTGTTTTTCCCAGTATGAATAGGCTGAGACGTTCTCAAATCACAATCTGCCACCTTGTGCGCAACTGGCTTAGTTCTATTAGTTAGAGCACAGTATTGCTCTAGATGCTCTGGCCCAACTGCTCTGTTCTGAAGGCATTCCTTCCACGCTACTGCACTTTCCAGATGTTGCTTGAAATCTCCTCAAGTAAATATCCAATTTACAAGTTCTGCTTTCATCCCAGCCACAGGGGACCTCACTCAAGTTTTCTGTGTGAGGAGTGCCTGTCTGCTGTATTCCAAAAGCACACCCCCTCCTATCCTTCTAGTGTCTTCCAAAATCATCATTAATACTCATATTTCTAATGGCTGACTCTTTAAACAGCCTGCAATTTTTAAACTCAAACACTAGAATATTTCTAGTCTCTACTCTGAAGCCATTCTATAGCTTTAGACATGTACTTTAGAATATTTTTTAAAGGATCTGCTATAGAAGAAATTTAGAACCTTGCACCAAAACTCCTGGAATATCAACTTCCGAGAGATGCTGTAACAAGTGTGAACAGAATGCTTAAATGGCACGAATTGGGGCTCGATTGATGGCTTAGCATTGCCTGCTCTTTCCATAAAGGGGGTTCAATTCCCAGCACCCACATGGCAGCTCACAACCATCTGAAACTACAGTCCCAAGAGATCTGACACCCTCTTCTGAACATTGTGAGCACCAGAAACAAACACAATGCACAGACATACCTGTAGTCAACACACCCATATACATAAGTAAAATGAATAAAAAGTTTAAATGGCAGGTTTATATTTCCTGGTTACTGAAGTATACAAATCTGAAATCAAGTCATTGGCAGATTCCATCTATCTGGTTGTATAAAGAATCTGTGTCAAAGAACACACATGGTATGCACTCTCTGATAAGTGGTTATTAGCCCAGAAGTTCAGAATATACAAAGAATAACCCACAAACCACAAGAAACTCAAGAAGAAGGAAGACCAAAATGTGAACATTTCATTCCTTCTTAAAAGGGGGAACAAAATACCCACGGAAGGAGTTGCAGAGACTAACTATGGAGCAGAGACTGAAGGAATGACAATCCAGCCTGATATAGCTGTCTCCTGAGAGGCTCTGACAGTACCTGACTAACACAGAAGTAGAGGCTCACAGCCATCCATTGAACTGAGTACAGGGTCCCCAATGAAGGAGTTAGAGAAAAGACCAAAGGAGCTGAAGGATTTGCAGCCTCTTAGGATGAACAACAATATGAACTAACTAGTACCCTCAGAGCTCTCAGGGACTCAACCACCAACCAAGGAGTACACATGGTAGGACTGATTGCTGTGGCAGCATGTGTATAGTAGAGGATTGCAAAGTTGGTCATCAATGGGAGGAGAGGCCCCTGGCCCTGTGAAGGTTCTGTGCCCCAGTGTAGGGGAATGCCAGGGCCAATAAGTGGGAGAGGGTAGGGTGACAAGCAGGGGGAGGGGGAGGCAACAGGGGTTTGTTCTTGTTGTTGTTGTTGTTGTTGTTGTTGTTGTTGTTGTTGTTGTTCTGGAGGGGAAACTGGGAAAGGATAAATCATATGACATGTAAATAAACAAAATATCTAAAAAAAAAAAAAAAATCTGTGTCATATGTCTCCATAGCTAACAGTGGATGCTAGAAACCTCTGGTGTTCCTCAGATTGAATATGCATCACCCATAGCTCTCCTTGCTCCTGGGCAAAATGTCAGCTTCTATTTGTCTCTGCCCATCCTCTCACTTTCTTATAAGCATAAGCATCATTATTTTAGGGCACACTCTCAATGTAGGATCAGTTTTTCCCTTGAGATCTTAAACCATTCATATCGTATAGACTCTTTCTGCAAATAGGATCATATTTGAAGGTTCAGTCTTGTCAATTTTTAAAACTATTTATTTTTAAAGGTTTATGTATTCATTTTATGTATATGAGTACACTGTACCTGTACAGATGGTTGTGAACCTTCATGTGGTTGTCGAGAATTGAAGTTTAGGGCCTCTGCTTGCTCTGGTCAACCCCACTTACTCCAGTCAGCCCTGTTCCCTCAAAGTCTTTCTTTCTTTCTCTCTCTTTCTTTCTTCCTTTCTTTCTTTCTTTCTTTCTTTCTTTCTTTCTTTCTTTCTTTCTT
>JADRCD010189941.1:10930-21202 GCA_019843815.1 Montemys delectorum
CTTTCTTTCTTTCTTTCTTTCTTTCTTTCTTTCTTTCTTTCTTTCTTTCTTTCTTTCTTCTTTTGAGACTATAATATAAATTCATGGTTTTCTTCTTGTCCTCCCTCCACATCTCCCTCCAGACCTTCCTGTTCTCTTTCACACTTGTGTTCTCTTTTTCCATTGACTGTTGCCATATGAATATATGGATATCCATATATATCCATTCCTGTTATGGTTTGAATAGGAATGGCACCCCATAGACTCATGTGTTTGCATGCATGGTCCATAGGGAGTGGCATTATTAAGAAATGTGGGCCTTGTTGGAGTAGGTGTAGCCTTGTCGGAGGAAGTATCTCACTGTGGGAGCAGCCTTTGAAGTCTCCTATGCTTAAGCTATACCAAGCATGGCTCTCAGTCTCTTTCTGCTGCCTGTGGATCAAGACATAGACCTCTCAGCTCCTCCTGCACCATGTCTGCCTGGATGCTGCCATATTTCCCACCATGATGATAATGAACTAAACCTCTGAAATTGTAAGCCAGCTTCAACGAAATGTTTTCCTTTATAAGAGTTGCCTTGGTCACAATGTCTCTTCACAGCAGTAGAACCCTAACTAGGACAGTCCCTATATACTAAAATATAACCTGCTCAGTTTGCATAATGTTACTTTTATGTATGGGTGTAACTTTTCTCTTTGAGAAACATGACTCAACCTAGCACAGGTTGGTTACTTTCAAAACAACAACAATTGGTTAATTTTTCAATAATAGTTATAGATATCTTTAAAGTTACCTGCATTCGTAATATCAAAGGAAAATAACCTCCAAGGCGATCTTGTAATAATGTTAAAAATATCACTGAGAAGATCTATCAGAGCTGAAATAAAAATATTCTCAGGTAGTTGCAAAGTAAGTTTGCTACCTCTACACATTTTACTGAAGAGGCTGCTAGGGAGTATTACTGTCGAAAACGTTACAGGCTGGCGTGCTGGAAAGAAGACAGTAGAAATGGCAAGTATGGGATTGAGCCACGCCAACTCTGACAATTACAATGGAAGCTTAAAAAAGCAAATTTAAACTACATCTAAAATAGGCTAACTAGGGAGGAGTATATTGAGGTCAAATGTTCTTAAAATAGTCACTATGTCTATGCTTCATTGATTTCAAATGTACAATTTAAATTTCCTGGACTTCGATAAAACAAGAAATCCTTAAATCCAAGCCAGGAGTTTAAAATAATGAATTCCTGGTTACCTAAGCATAAAACAATGCCGAGTGGTGGTGGCGCACACCTTTAATCCCAGCACTTGGGAGGCAAAGGCAGGCGGATTTCTGAGTTCGAGGCCAGCCTGGTCTACAGAGTGAGTTCCAGGACAGCCAGGGCTAAACAGAGAAACCTTGTCTCGAAAAACCAAAACAAAAACAAAAAAACAAAAACAAAAACAAAAAACAGACACTCACTCAGTAATCAGCCACAAGGAAAATACTGGCCTGCAAAAGTTAAACAGCAGAATGACATGAGGCAAGAAGAAAGTACAAGTGAGATGATAACCCCCCACATGCGACTGGGATGGCATTATATTAAATGTAAATGGACTAAACCAACCAGCTAAAAGACAAATGCAACAAAGAATAAAGACTGAAACTGTGGCGTGTGCAGTAAACAACTCAAATAATGGACCCAAAAAAGAACAAAAATAAAAGTATCCAAAAGAAATATTTTTTACTGTACACTTTTAGATAAAATTATTCCTGTAGAAAAGAGCACTAGTATATATTAAAAGGGTTCCTGTAACCCAACAATAGTTTTTGTGTGTCCACACATTGGGTGGCTTATTGGATGGTCCATTATCATGCCATGTGCAATGAAGTTAAGTCATGGGGGTTGTACTGGCAGTTTTTGTGTGTCACCTTGACACAACCTAGAATCATCAGAGAAGAGGCAGCTTTATTATAGAAAATGCCTCCACAAGATCTAGCTCTGAGGCATTCTCTCATTAGGGATTAGTAGTGAAGGGCCCAGGCCACTGTGGATGGTGCCATCCCTGGGCTGGGCGGTTCTGGTTCTACAATAAGGCAGGGTGAATGAGCCAAAGGAAGCAAAAGCAGTAAGCAGCAGCCCCCATGGCCTCTTCACCAGCTCCTGCCTCCAGGTTCCTGCCCTGTTTGTGTTCCTGTCCTGACTGCCTTTGATTCCTGCTGACAAACAGCAATGTGGAAATGTAAGCTGAATAAACCCTTTTCCTCCACAACTTGTTTCTTGGTCATAAAGGTTTGTTACAGTAATATAAACCCTAATTTAAACAGGAGTGGAGTTCCAGGAATGGTATCCCTTGTAAAAGACCCCTGAGATGGTTTCCCTTCCTTACATACTATGAGGATACAAGAAGTTGCTTGGCTGTTACTGTAAAATATACCACAATAAATTCACATTCTATCAAATCACTTGCCCTGGAGTCACCACTGCCTCCTGGCTTGCTCCTGGCTTCCTGCTTTTGTACCTCTTTGCCTTCTATCTGCCCCAGTGCATTCTTCATCCTGTAGACTGATGATTTGGATCAGACATCAGAATGTGGCCTTCTACTGAGATGATACTCCAAGCAACTCCCCTTTGCATTGACACGCATAGCTTCCTAGCATTCCTTACTGTCCACTACCTCATGTTCCAAGTAGTGTCCCTTTGTTTAAACCTACTCACCCAGTCTTTTTTAGCATTTGATTTTCTTCTACCTAGAATGCTTTATGCCTCTGGTTTCTTTCAAGCCTCTAGCCTTCTTATCTAGTCTCAGATCAAATGACTCTTCCTTAGAAATAGGCACCTCAACTGACTTGCCTCTTTCCGTTATTGATTTCATAGCAGTGGGCACCGTCTAAAATTATGTTGCATACATGGTTCAGAATCTGATCATTCTCTTTTGTTCCCTTATTGTATGATAAACTTTCCCACTTTTTCATGCTCTCTGTAGAGATTATCTCTGTAACACTCCGGAGAGTGATTTATACATACCAAGACCCAGTGAGCATCTGCCAAAAATATAGATGAATAAATAATTCCTGAAGGCATAAAGAGATGATGTTGAAGACTTGATGTGAGGGTGCCTCACTGGAGTTAATGCACTGGAAGCTTGATCTTCAGTGGAACAGAATGGGGGTGGTTTGGAACCTCTGAGACCAAGGGCTTTGTAGGAAATAACTAGCTCTTCTAGGATGTTGCCTTTGGAATGAATTCTATAGTTTTCTTGAGATTCTAGTTAGACCCCAAAAGAGAGATTTCTAAATGACCAAGCTGCTGGGATAATCTCTTGTATACTATGTGAAAGTTGTATTATTCAAGTGCTGATCTCTATCCTGGCAGAGATTTGAGTACAGGCTAGACCTTATAGTTATTTTTATAAAGCATCACCTGTCTCAGTGTTTTGTAAACATCTTCTCCATTATCTTCTGATTGATTTAATCAAGAACTGAATGACCCATAAGCAAACCAGAAGCAGACAGGTAGAACTTCCAGGTACAGATAGGAAGAGGCAGAGATAGGAAGAGTCAGAGGCAGAAGATTCAACACACAGACATGGAAGAAGAGACAGGTGCCTTATCTGAAGAGAAGCAAGATGGCCATGTGGTCAGTTTTACTTAGAGGAGCGAGTTGAGAGTCTGCCAAGCCTTCCTAATTATTGAAAAGCCTCCGTGACATGACTTGTGTGGCTAGCAGGTCGAGACAGTCCAGTGACAGATACCAAGCCCGGGTCGCTCTCTGGATTGTCTCTCCATGTGATGTCTTCCTCTGCTTTGTCACTAACATATAATTTGAACTTTTTATATAGCTCACAAAATGAGAGCTACATAAAATACTTAGCTTTGAGTATTTTGTTATAGGAACAGGCATCTAAAAGAAGGTGAAATAATTTCTATTATCGGATTGCTCTCTTAGTTATCTCCCAGATGCATTGTTTGATCTTCCCAGAATTTTTTCCCATCTAAGGAGGCTTGCCACTTTAAGTGCACGTCTGGGACCCTTTCTGGTTCATTTCTGGTAAGGTTTGATCAATATGAACATTGCCAAGACCCTCAAGAGTAGGAGAGACGAGGGTGTTGACTCCCTATTTTCTGGTCATTTTGCAGTCGTGTTCTTGACAGGAACTAAATTTTCTTGAAATGGTCCTCTCTCCTTTTCCCCTCACCCACTATGCAACTCCAAGAGAGCTAGAACAATGTTCTTTCTACCACCTGCCCCTCATGTTGCGAGTGCCTAGGCTTTCACATTTCTGTCATTTCTAACTTCTGCCAAGACACCCGTGTCTAAGCTGTCTTCTCTGTGTCTATACTTACTTATATCTATGATTCTTTTGCCTGCATGTATTTCTGTTTGACATGCATATGCAGCACCTGCAGTGGCCACAAAATGGGGTCAGATCCCTTAGGACTGGAGTTAAAGATATTTGTGAGCCACCATGTGGGTGATTGGAATGGAACTCTGTTCCTTTGGAAAAGCAACCGGTGTTCTTACCCATTGAGCCTCAGTTTGTGTCTCTTCATTAGAACCATTTGGATTATGCTTGGATACCTTTTACTTACCATTCAAGACCCTCTCCACCTTCTCCCCCATATTTTGTGACCCAGGAAACTGAGCCATGTAAACTTGCCCAATGGACTTTCCTAGCCTAGTGCTTTCAGTGGGGCGGGGCGGCGGGGGAAGTTCAGTTAGCATGAAATGCCAGCATAAAATCAAAAGGTGCAAAGAGGAAGTCAGAGTATTTACCTTTCTCTCAGTGTTACATTGTCTCAAGCCAAGCACCTTCTCTTGATTTTCTTAGCATCCATTGAGAATTTCATTCCTATATCCTGACTGCCCTGTTTGCCCTCCGTCCATTCAGGCAGTGAGGTGTTGAGAGCTCCCTGCTTCTGGGCAGTGCTCTACTCCTTGTTATTTTTCTTATAAATTGTACACGTTTTTTGACACAGTCTCTTAGTTAAGCTCTCTCCAAATTATACAGTTTGATGACTTCACAGCTGCTTGCCAGGATGCTGGCTGGTGAGCCAAGCAAGGCCCCACCATCACCAAGCCATGTGACTGACGTCACTCCTCTAGAGCTATCAGTGCAAATCAGCTTATTAATGCAAAGAACTGTGGTCACTACTTTTATTCTTTTTTTTCTTTTTCTACGTTCGTTCTTTTTTAATCTTACCAGGTGGCCGTGACTTGGCTGATCTCGGCCAACCCACACCTGCAGAAAACAGGGAGCTATTCCAGGCAAGCAAGCTACTTCTCACGCGCTTCTCCTGTAGTCGATTCTCTCTCAACATCCTGCCAGCTCCCTATATCTTCCTTTTTCTCTACCCTACTGTGCTGCAGAGGTAGCTTCTATAGGCCGTGGGTGGCATCTCTTCATTTTCTTATATTGAAAATAGATTTTTCTTTCATACAGCATATTATGATTATGGCTTTCCCTCCCCCAATTCCTTCCAGATCTTCCACACTTCCTCACTAACCCAAATCTATACCTTATCTTTCTCTCACTAGAAAACAAACAGATATGTAAATAAAAAGTAATTGATGATGATGATGATGATAATAATAATAATAAAGGTCAGAATAGGGAAAAACAAACAGAAAAAAAAAAGAAGCTAAAGAAATGTACAGATGCTGAGATATACACAGAAACGTCATTAAGTTTGTTTTGTGTTGGCCATCTACTGCTGGGGACGGGGTCTGCTCTTAAATGTGGATCATATACCCACAGAAACTCCTTTGGAGAAAGCTAACCTCTCTTTTGTGAGTAACTGTCACTTGGAGATCGGTTCTAGGTTAGGGATGGTAGGAGCTGGGACTCCATCTGGCTTAGATCCCTGTGTCCTCGTGCATAGTGCTCTGTCTTTGTGAGTTCATATGTCTATCAGTCCTGTTTGTAGGAGGCCTTGTCTTCCTTGGTGACCTTCACCCCCATTGACTCTTAAAATCTTCCTTCCTCATCTTCCACAGGGTCGTCAAATCCCTGAAAGGAGAGATCTGATGACCAGTGTCCACTGTCCCTCACTCTCTGCACATTGTCTTGCTTTCCCACAGACAGTTCTTAATCTTAGTCTACTGACGCTGCCCTTCACCCTTCATATGGTCATTAATGAGAAAAATGAGGCCCTGTAATCCTGAGAGCGAGAGAGTCATGTGTAACTGGCTAGGTCCCAACTCTCTCCTGCCCTGGGCGTGCTACCAGCCACAGGGCAGCACTCAACGCTGCTGACCTGAGGATTCTCACCTAGAAGGGAATATCATAGCTATTTTTTATTCAGGAACGGTGTCTGCATAGTGTATCTGCTCTACTCTAGCGATGGGAAGAGTTTCCTAGAGCCACCAGAGTGAATTGTGTGGTAAGAAGACAGCTTCCAGGTAAAATATTCTTTGAAAGTGTCACCACTTCCTGGCAGGAAACACCGATGGCGTGCCATTTCCTGTGTAACGCTGCTAAGCAACATCCTCCACAAGGAGCAACCTAAAGTGTTTCTGAATGACGTTCACACACAGAACACAAAGGCTTAATTTAGACACTGACTCCGGAATTAAAAAAAAAAAAAAAAAAAAGGTGGAAAAAAAGAAACAAAGTAAGAGAGAGAGAGAGAGAGAGAGAGAGAGAGAGAGAGAGAGAGAGAGAGAGAGAGAGAGAGAGAGAGAGAGAGAGAAACAAAGAAACAAAGAAAGAAACAAAGAAAAATAAAACAAAGAAACAAAGAAACCAAGGTCTCAGGTGAAACAGGCCCTGGTGACCTTGCAGATGCGAGTTCATCTCCGAAAAGACACAGAGTGTGGAAATGGACCCCAAGAGGCCTATTCTCATTGTCTCAACTCTGACATTGCTTCAGGCCAAGTTTGGAGAAAGATGCCCTTTCTTACAGTTACCTATAGGCACCCAGTTAAGATTTGTTTGTGTGTAAGCATGCAGAAAGTTCTCACAGAATACAGTTCTCTACCATTCTGCACAGGAGCACCAGAATTGAGTTATTTTGTTGATTTGTCTGATGAGAAGACAAGGCTGGGAAAGAACAATGTTTTGATAATACTGATGAGGACACAAAAAATTACACATTTCTGTTCTGTCATACTTCACTTGTGACTTTCACAGGCACAACTGTCACCTGACTGCTAGGACCAAGCAACATTTCTGACTTCCCAGCCAGCCAATGGGGAGAGGACAGGGGTTGGAGTCAAAGCAGAACAACGGGGCTTTACCCCAGTGATTGCCTATGGTTTCACTGGTCATACTGGTTCTGTGCCAGCACTCTTTGCAAAAGATAGTGGAAATTTAGCAGAATACATTGCAATTGTGGCAAATTCAGCTTTCTGATCCATCCAGAAAATATAATCTTAATCTTTTTCCTCTTCTATCTTGAGAAGAAGTTCACTGTCTGTCCACAAAAGCAGCATGACTCTCCCTTACAGTTGTGCCTACAAAGGATTTGCATATGGTACATGGGGTGGAATTGAATGAATACTCAATGATAGGTTAAATCATGATGGCCTACCATGTTTGACTATTTCTCATTTATGTCTACTTTCATCTTTATTGGCACTATAAACTTACAAACTTTAAAAGGCTTTAAAACAAGGGAAGTGAATAACTGATAATGATTTAATTGTGTGAATGTTTGTGCTGTGAATGTGTTTGTGTGTCTCTTATTATTTTGCCAGAGATCATATTCATGGTGTTTGCTAAACTTCATAGCCCAATTTTACAATTAGCTTATATTAACTGTGCTCCTGTTATTACAGTTTATGTCATACATTGTATATCCAGTAAAATCAATACATTCCATCTTGTAGGATTACTGATAGAGATAGGGAGCCATATCAAAATGACAGCTGTCACTGGCTGAGCACTTACTGTGTGTCAGACATACTATTAAGCACATTGGTAGAGAATTGACTTTACTTATTCCTTGTAACGCACTATGAGCAAGGTCTTGGTATTATCCCTAATAACAACAAGGAAACTGAGGCACAAACATGACTGATGGACAAAGAAGCAAACAATCGTTGTGTGGTGCTTAGAAAGGTCTGTTTTTAAATAATACGATGGCTAGGTACGGTGGGATGTTCCTGTAGTCCCAGCAGTTAGTATAGTATAGTATAATATAGCATAATATTATAATATAATATAGTGCAGGGCAGCATATAGTATAATATAGCATAATACATAGTATAGTACAGTGCAGTATAATATAGTATAATATAGCATAATATAATATAGTAACTTCAACACCAACTTTAAATACATGATATCCTGTCTCAAAAACAAAACAAACTAATAAAATAATAATGTCTATTGTAATAAAAAGTAATTCTGTCAATATAAACTAATGTAAAAAAATTATCTCCCTCTCTGAAAGTAGTATTCTGCTTCAAAACCTTATTACAAAAAAAAATTGTATTTGAAGCAGGATGACTCATATTTCTGAGGATCAAAGTATGTCTATAAAATCACACATAAAGTGAATATTTGAAAACTGTGCTGTCACACTAACGAACTGTGCCTTCTTACCCCATCTGACTTCTCTATTCTAATCAAATTACTGCTTTGCTGCATAAAGAATTTTAAGCAGTTTTTAAAAGTTGTTTGACAGCTCACTCCTTGTCAGCCTAATCGTGTCATTTTCTGCTGTGCTTTGTGGTACTTATTAAAATAATGATAAATAAAATCTTGGAGTGTTTATAGCTCCAGCATTTCCCTCTCAGGAACAGCATGGATGGACTTGATGTAGGGAGAGCCTGATATTCTCTATCACAGCCAAGTGGGACTGTGAGGCAGATCAACACTGAGGGGATCCAGGGATGTTCTAGAGCCATGGAAAGCGAGTTCCTCAGTGATCATTGAACGAGATCACTAGCAAATGATCTAACTCTTCAAATTTGTTCTCACGAAAGGGGCTTGGCTAAGAAGATCCCCCAAAACCCATCCAAAATGGTCAAAGCAGAGGGATCACACAGTATGCTTTCCCTGGTCTGAGTTGAATGAGAACAGTGAAACTAAAAACGTACTCCTTCTAAACATTTGCTTAGTGTTTATTCTTAATGTTTGCACACATGCGCACGTGTGTGCATGAACGCACACCACATCTGTGGAGGCCAGAAGAGAGTGTCAAGTCCCCTTGAGCTGAAGTCACAGGTGATTGTGAGCCACCTGGTGTTGCGGTATGGGAACAGAAGTTAGATCCCAGAGAAGAGCAGCAAGGGCTCTTAAGAGCCATCTCTCTGGCTCCTTATTTAGTTATTCTCATAGGCAAGGGATTCCAGTGATTGGTTTTGTTTGCTTGTTTGTATGTTTGTTTGTTTGTTTTTAAGAAGCCCATTCCAAGGCTGATGAGATTGCTCATCCATTAAGAGCACTGACTGCTCTTCAGGAGGTCATGAGTTCAAATCTTAGCAACCACATGGTGCCTCACAACCACCTGTAATGAGAAACAAAGAAACAAACAAAAACCTTTGGGCCAAGAGCCAGCAGAAGCCAGAGTGAGAAGCAAGGGGCTGGAGCAAGAGGGAGAAGGGAGGGGAAAAAATTGAAAAACTCACTCCCTTACAGTCACTATCTGTCTCACAGTTTATTCCCACACCGATAACCTCTATGTTCTCTGCTGACTGAAAGGCAATGAGCACAGAATGAACTCTGAACTCTTGGTTTCCCCTTTAGCAGTCTTTCCTGGAGATGTTTTCTTATCAAAATATCTTGTGGTTTCTCTTTTTTTCCCCTTTCAACTACCTAGTACTCCATTGTGTGCATGTACCATAATTTAATTAGCCACTCCTCTAATAATAGATATTGGTATTTTTTCTGGCCTTTTGCTTTTATAAACAATGAAATTTTGAGTAACGTTGGTTATAAATGACTTTGATATGGGCAGATATGTCAATGCGATGCATTCCCTGAGGTGAGACTGCTGGGTCAGAGACTGAATACATTTGTCATTGCTAAAAATAACGTTAAAAATGCCCTTTGCAGAGGTTTTCTCCACTTGTCTAACACCAGCAATGTAGGTGACAGCCTGTTACCTTCTGGCCTGTGGAATAGGCTTTTGTTGAATGTTTTTTTTTAAGATTTATTTATTTATTCATTTATTCATTCATTTATTTATTTATTTATTATGTGTATGAGTACACTGTGGCTGTAGAGATGGCCCCGCTCACTCCAGCCCCGCTCACTCCAGCCCCGCTCACTCCAGCCTTGTTGAATGTTTTTATTGCTGTGGCTCAAATAGTTTAAAAAGAAGAGAAGAGAAGAGAAGAGAAGAGAAGAGAAGAGAAGAGAAGAG
>JADRCD010189942.1:6394-18738 GCA_019843815.1 Montemys delectorum
TAGAGGAAGAAGAAGAAGAAGAAGAAGAAGAAGAAGAAGAAGAAGAAGAAGAAGAAGAAGAAGAAGAAGAAGAAGAAGAAGAGGAAGAAGCTTCTAGTGCATTCCAGTGTCTTCTCCTTTACTGTGCACAGGTCATGGCTTGGTCTCCAACAGCCCCAGCTGCGTGGATAGCAAAGTGCCACATTTTATTGTAAGCCACACTTTGCAAAGAAAAAGTTGTGACCTTAACTGTCCCATCACTGTCCTATTACTGAAGTGCTGTTCTACGTTGGAGATCTGTAGCCAGCCTGTGTGTGTGTTGTTGTAGGAAAGGGGTGATAGTTGAAGTTGTTCAGGAAGCCTCTGAGGGAAGGGAACTGACTCTTACTTCAAGAGTTCTTGAAATCAGAATCTGTGTAACTTGACATTACAGCTGACGGGGCAAGCCAGGCCTCTGTCTGCTGGCTCTGCCTTGGCAGTGCCCTTGAGATTGTGGACATGGTGTGGTCTTTTGCCTGGTATACATTCCAAGAGAAGCCAGGTGGGATTAAAGGGTTTCTGTCTTTCTGAGGATCATTTTGCTTAATTTGAAGTTTTTTTTCCCCCCTTAAAATTAAACTTAAATCCTGGACTGAGTGTGGTGACACAAATGTCTTTTATCCCAGCATTTGAGAGACAGAGATAGGTAGATCTCTATGTGTTTGAGGCCAGCCTGATCTACAAAGTGAGTTTTAGGATAGCCAGGGCTATAACACATAGAAACACTGTCTCAAAAAGAAAATAAGAGAAAAGAAAAGAAGGGAAAGAAAGGAAAGAAGAAAAGAAATAAGAAACAAAACCATCTCCCCCAAAATATTGAAATCTGTACACTGCATCTTGGTTGTGTCCACATCCCCAACTCCCTCTCTCCAACCTTTTTTCCTATACATCTCCTTCACAACTTCCTGTCATCTTTTTTCTCCATAATACACTGAGTCCAGTTAGTGGTGCCACTAGGAACTTAGGTGTGCACTCCTTCACTGTGTCATAAGTCACCTACCAATTGCCACCTCTCTTAAAGAAAAGTAGCTCTTGTTTCCTTACTAACCATGAACTGCCTTTAGCTCACCATGTAGGAATCAGACACTGGGAGCTGCTTTTTCATTTAGTGCCGGGACTGGAACTTTTAACTTGATCTTTTGCAGGTCTTGTGCAGGGAACCATGGCTGCAGCGAATGCATGTGTGCACGCAGCAGTTACTTCACGCCCAGCAATCGAGAGCGTGTCTTAGCCTTTCTTCCCATTTTTGAGCTCTTACTGTTGTTTTCTTTCCCCTTCGGGGATGGTCCCTGAGTTTGGGTGGGAGGAGTTGAAATGGACGACCCCTCCCGTCTTTAGCTGAGCACTCAGTCTCTTATTCTCAGCTCTCTGAATGGTAATGGGTGACAGGTTTCTGCCTCCTGGTGCTCTCGGCAACACGAAGCCACCCTATGGGCGAGGCTGAAAGGATACATTTAGAAGGATAATATGACAGTTAGAAAAGCATTGTGGGGGCTTGAATGAGAAATGCCCCTCTTGGTTCAGGCGTTCGAACACTCTGTCCCCAGTTGCTGAAGTCATGGGAAGGGACGGCTTTGTTCGAGGAAGGGCCTCAGCAGAGGCCGACTTCAACAGTTGAAAGCCTCACCCTGCTTCCAGTGTGTCCTCTGTTTCAAGTGTGTCTTTGAAGATGCCATTTCTCTGCTTCCTGCTCCTGCCCTGAGGTCTGTTGTCTGCTACCCTGCCGCCCCACTGTGATGAACTCTTATCTGACTAGCCAGAAGCCCAAGGAAATACTCTTCCTTAAGTTTCTTTTAGTCAGAGTTTTATCACGGCAACAGAAACGTGACTAACACCAATACCAATAGTTCCCCTAGGGTCTATGGTGTTTTAGCTATAGGTTTTGAACATGCTTATAGTATCAGACATTAGTGCCCACCGGTGGAGCAAGCTGCAAATCCAAGCAAGGGAGCAGTCGGCTTCCTCCACGAGCCTTCTTGAGCCTTCTCGCCGCAAGCGCACCAGGGGGTACACCTCGCCTGAAGTGCATTAGCGTGTAGTATCTACTGCTAGGTAAGAGCACTGACGTTTGTTTTCCATCCCAAATCCTGCACAGCACTTTCCAGCATCACGAAAGCTATAAGCAACATCAGGAGAACTTCCGGTTCGGTTCAAGACTGATTTCTCGTTGTCCTGCAACCAAAGCGTACAGTGTCCACGGTTCTAGGTCCTAACCAGCTAGCTAGTAGTGGGAAACCAAGAGCCATGGCAATACTCTGGGTTGTTTTCGAGTCTCCAGAATCTCTCTGACCATTAACTCACCGCCACCATTTCTTTGGCTATCCTGGGTCTTTTATGGCTTTATCTAAATTTTGACAATGACTTTTTTTGTCTGTAAAAAAAGGCCCTGATTTTTTTTTTTTATTGACATAATCTGTAGATTACTTTTTGTAACACGGTCATTTTCATAATATTAATTACTCCATTTATTCCTCAATTTCTTTCCTTTCTTCCCTTTCTTTTCCCTCCCTCCCTCTACCACTCTCGCCCTCCCCACCATGTGTGTATTGTGTGGACACTGCAGAGATCTTCAGCTTCTGTGGTTAGGTTTATTCCCAGGTATGTTCAGGGCTTGCAGGGCTGTTGTGAAAAGGACACTGCTCCGGTTGCCTTTTCAGTGTGTCACTGGGCATAGGGAGCTTACTGGTTTTGTGTGTTTATTTTGTGTGTATGTATGGGTGTGAATGTATGTATGTATTGTGTGCCTCTCTGTGTGTGTCCATGCGTACATGTGAGTATGCTTTTGTGCATTTGTGTATATAGGTATGCATGTGTGTCTGTGTGTATGTGTGTGTGTGTGTGTCTATCTACCTGTGTGTGTTTGTATCCATGTGTGTACATGATGTGTATATATGTGTGTGAGCTTGTGTGTCTCTGTGTGTATGCATGTGTATATACAAGTATGTGAATGTATGTGTGTACATATGTGTGAGTGTATGTGTGTGGGGGTATATGTTTGCATGTATGTCCGTGTGTGTGTGTGTGTGTGTTTGTATCCATGTGTGTACATGTGTGTATATATGTGTGTGAGTTTGTGTGTCTCTGTGTATACTCATGTGTGTATACATGTATGTGAATGTATGTGTGTATATATGTGTGAGTGTATGTGCCTCTGTGTGTGTATATGCATGTGTATAGTTGTGTATGTGAAAGTATGTGAGGGGGGGCTATATGTATGCATGTATATTCGTGTGTGTGTCTGTCTGTGTGTTTTTGTTTCCATGTGTGTGTATGCGTGTATGTGTGTATATATATGTGTGTTAGTGTATGTGTCTGTGCATATGCATGTGTATACATGCGTATGTAAATGTATGCGTGTGTATGTGTGTGTGGGGTGTGTGTGTGTGTGTGTGTGTGTGTGTGCACGTGTGTGTGTGTGTATTAGAGAGGAATAGAATAGACTGTGTTTATGTGGTCAGCTTGCTTGGGAGCAGAAGTCTCCAGAGCCCCAGCCTTTGTAACTGCTTGTTCTTACTGCTATTGTTAGTTTATTGAGCCTGGGACTTGCTTTGAGTTCAGATAGCCTTGAACTTAAAACTATCCTGCCTCAGCTTCACTTGGAGGTAAGCATCCCTGGCTTTCTTGTCTCTACTTGTCTGCTCCTGAGTGTCCCTACTGTCCTCCCTTTTGAGGGGACTTTGCTCTTCCGGGGCTCTCCTCAGAGTCGCCGTGTATGCTTTCATTTTCAGTAACATGCATCCTGTCTGCTATTTTTAGTATTTCAAAAATGAGAAGACATCTTACAAAGTATTAAAAATCAAATTATTTAAGACTCATTTAAAATTATGAATATCATGGAACAATAATGTGCAAGGAGACTTTAATAAAAATGTGGGTATTGATTCGTATGGCATTTAAACAACTAATAAGAATTACTTTTGCTTTATCTTTGTAAAGGAATTTTTAAAAATCAAATTAAGGTACTGTTAGAGTTTTTTTTTTAAAAAAAAACAAAACGAAACAAACAACCAAACAAAAAACCTGAACTCTTCTGGTCATGAGAAAGAACGTTTGGCCTGACCAGTTGAGCAAGGTCAATCACTTGGCCAACATACCTCTGTAGGAAATCGGGTTCACCTTAAGCCAGTCTAAAGCAATAGGTGGAATGCTCAGTCCTTAATGAGGAAATGTACTTTTCCTCCCCAGAATACTTGCTGCTGTTACATGAGCTCTCCAGGCAACTAAGAAAAATGTAACTCCTCCTTTGCTTCTTTCTATCTCTTTTCTAATTACGCCATGCTTCACACGTTGGGTCTTCCCACTTTTCCGGGCTTCCTTACCTGTTTGCTGGAGCCTTCTTCCCTGCCACGTGGCTCATCATCTATGTGTCCGGCCCACGCCATCTGAGCCTAGTTCCCTTTGATCTTCTAGTCTCCCCCTTTAGGAAGCTGCTTAGTTTTTATTACGATCTTTATTTAGTTTGTTTTATTCTTTTAGTAAAATTGTATTTGTACTACAGTTTGAGTCCATTATTGGTTGTTGTTGTTGTTGTTGTTGTTGTTATTAATGAGGATGAGAACTCCAAGAAGGTGCCTGATTTCCACTGTATCAGTATTGGACTGAATGACTTGTGAGAAATCAGCACTGAGGTTTTTCAGAATAGTTGTTATGATTGTCTTCATTGACTTCATAGACTTCACAGTGGCAGTGACACAAAAGACAAATTAAGGAGGTAAAGAAATTGGGTGAGAACCTAAAATGAACCCAGAGAAAAGACAAATATCTTCTAAAATAGGACCTGTCTGAAGCCAAAAGGTCTGTGACAACCCTGCCAATAGGTACATAGTTGAAAATAAGATCATTTTGAAAAGCAGTACAAGGCTGACTATTTATTGCAAAAATTGCTTTTATTTATTGTTTACCATTGTAACTAACATGGGCATACTTTAAACAAACAAAGAAAAATCATGAGATTAAAGAGTTAAACTGAGGTGGGAAATAACTTACTCTTTTATTAGATGGGTTAGATAAGTTCTCCGGCACCAGTGCCTGCCATCACTAGTGGGCAAGACTGCCCGTTTCCATGGCTGCCTTGATTATTTTCCCTATGAGCACGTGCTGAAACCCTTATAAAACCCTCACCATCATGGCCTTCTCTCACTTTCCCATCTTGGCTCACAGGCAGCCTTTCGCATCCCCAAATCCCCAATAAATCTCTTGTATGAGGTCTGGTGCAGGTTGTGATTTTGTGGCCCTTGGATCGCCATAACTTGCAGAGGTGACTAAAAGTCATTATATTTGCAGGAGAGTGTCAAAGAGTAAAATATACATTCAAATTTGTTGTCCTGAAAAATTCTGGCTTTACTTTTAGCATTCGGTCCATCCTGCTTTTGGTTTTATCTTCTGTATGCCTTTTCTTCCTTTATGCTTGAGTCTGGTGATTTCAGTTTGCAATGTGAATGATGTGACATCTTTTTTACCTCTCTTCAGAATCTTGGCTGAAGCCTTTGTGAGTGACTCTAAACACATGGTAAGGGCTTCTACATTTTCCTTTTGCGTTCACAGTTACTAAGCTGGGTGGTTTGTATTTCCAGGTAGTTGGAATATTTGTTATTAACTTGGAATATGACAAGAAAACATAGTACAGTATGCTTACATTACTTACCTCTCTACTGTTGTGATAAAACAAAAAAGGTAGCGTGTGGCTCTGTTCTTTCTATTCTTGAGCTATCCTATGGCCTAGTTCTGCTGTTATCACTTGGTCTAACAATGAAGATAGAATATAAACTCTTCTTCTACCATTGCTTGTTATAAATTTTGCTTTTATTTTAGCGCAACACATTTGGAATGTAAGTGTAAATTGCCACACCTTCGAAAAGAGTAAAGTAATTGTGACTGGCTTTCACCATATTCATGGGCTTTATCTACTTCCTTTCTTCATAGAACTGTGCCTTCGTTATACAGTCAAGAACACAAACCTAGTGGTTTCCTGAGCTCATTGAATGAAAACGTAGGACTTAGACTAGCAAGTAGAATCTAATCACCTAAGACATTATGATTTATATTATTTGAACATAACTGTGAGTATGTTAACATTAGTAATAACTAATAAAATATAATAAAACATATAGTCTGTTAGATTGTGATCATAAATAAAGGCAGCAGCTAAGAGCTAGTGAGCAAAGCATGTGCTTATTCTGTAGCAAACCATGCCTTAAACACCTCCCATAGTCTGTAATTATTAATCAGCAAAATATTCTTGCCCAGACAGGATCAAAACAGCTTCAGTGCATTGGATGGAATTATTTTAAAATTCAAATTGTACCTGAACAGATTGTATTCTTTCTTGAAACTAAAGGTTGCTCTCGGTTAAATGTCAACCCTTTTCTTTTAAAGCCTCCTCTTAAGTCTATATTGTTAATAGTTGACCTTTCTTCTTCACCAGATGCATCCACAGTAGAGAAAGGATCTGGGTTCTCATCTTGTTTTTTTCTTGAGAGCTAATTTCAATGATTAGTGTAAGAGGTTTCTACTCCAGGTCTGAAGATATTTTATGTTACCAATCTTGGCTTATAATGATTTTAATTTATATAAGCAAGGAGAAGGTAAGACATTTTGTGCTTATTGTCAGGGATAAGTTATTTTTTTCAATATTGAATTCTAAATTAAATTCCATATGAATTATATAAACTGATTCTTGGCTCAATTTACAGCTAGGTATCTGTTACCTTTAGGAATATTGCTGCATTTTAAATTATCTGTTATAGCAGAAAAATTAAAAGATATACTTTAGAAAAATTAGAAAAATATTAATGGTTGGGGGAAAAAGTATTTTAAATACAGCAGCACTTGATCTCGCTACCCCCATTCCTTTACAAAGGTAACATAATGCCTCATTTCCAACCAATATAATCACTCTTATTATAGTCATATTTTATTCTGGGCATACCTGGAGCCCAGCAAGCTCAATTGAGGTAGCAGGGAGACCTCAATTGAGACAGTATGAACAGTGCCCCCTGGAGTCCTTGGTTCCTGTCTTTCCTCCCAGGCCAGATACTGAGGTGTCATGTCATTCTGTAGGATGTGCTCAGTCTGGTTTGGGAAAAACAGGCACACGAGAGGATGTTTTTCATGAAATAATAATAATAATAATAATAATAATAATAATAATAATAATAATAATAATAACAATAACAACAACAACAACCAGCAGCAGCAGCAGCAAAATATTAAAATAGAACATGTTCAAAATCCTGTGCTAGTGCAAAGGTCAGAGCTCACAAGTTGTAAGAGTCTTCCTGATCCTACAGCTTTGTTTCCTTCACAAAAAAGCAATGTCTTCACAGCAGAGCAGTATGTCTAACAGTCTAACCATGAGGATAAGGTCACTCATCCAACACCTGCTGTGTACCCAGGCTCAGGCAGATGAAGTCAACAAAATTTAGTCCTGACTGATAGTTTACAGTGTTTTTGTTTGTTTGTTTGTTTGTTCGTTTGTTTGATTTTTTTGAGGCAACACTACAGCTTACCCTGACTTTACCAACATTAGATGTGAGCTGAAGAAAGCTAGTTAACATTTCAGCCTTAATCCGTGGAAAATACAGGATTCCTTGCTAGAACACAACACTCAGTCACTTCATATTAGAGCAAGTATTGACTTCAGGGAGTGAGGTTGTATGGTTGGGGTATACTGATCACAAGTCAACCAGAAACACTACAAAACTACATAGACGGAGCTATCTATAGACCGATCGCCAGGATGTCGACTTTTACACACAACCACTCATGTCCCAAATCATGCGATTTAGTGCACTGTTCGTCAGTCAAATTTGACCTCAAGACTTCATCCGCCTTAGGTGCCTGGAAATCCAGCGTCAGTTATTACTGATATTTTCCCAGCCCAACGCTCAGGCGACACAAAGGTCCCTAAGCCTTTGAGGTGATGGTGGGGGACTTCTATAATTAGATTGGCAGGTTGTATTCCTCATAACCTCCGGGGCACCATTTACATCTCAAGAGACTTGACCACATTCTTGAAGCAGGAGGGAAGGGAGAATAGAGCATGAAGCAACTCACCAATTAACATTTCAATAAATTGTCCGGCCACGTGCATTTTGTTTTTGTTTTTTGAGGGAGGAAGAGAGTCTATACCTTTTATTAGATTCTCAAAGCAGAGAGAAGCTGATTTGATCCAGCAGTGGATGGATGTCAAACCTCTGTGCTCCACAAAGCAAGAAAACATCCCATTTGCATGGCTTAGAGACCCTTTTCAGAGTGCTGACACAGCTACGAGCTTTGAGTGGACTCATTATTTTTTTATTAAATTGGGTCAGGGTGGGGCTCGCATTCAACCCAAATGCAGATGGGGTCACTGTGAGAGAACTGCAATATGCACAATAGGTAATAAATTCTGGGAAATGAAATCTGTCATCAGACCACTTTTTCACTCAACAAAAACCAAGATGGGGTCTAACATTAGGACTTCAGGCAGGAAAAAAAAAAAAAAACCAACCCTCCAAGATAAAGAGGCAGAATTGCATTCATTGAGTGAGAAAGCAGGGGACAAGGGAGTACAGGGCATCTTTTATGTATTGGACAGGAAGGGGCCAGAAGCCTTTCACTCAAAAGCATATAAAAGTACTGAGCAGAAGGACATTGCCGTAATGGAGGGAGCGTGTGTCCAGCATGGACTCTTCATAAATAAATGTGGATACCTGAATGGGAACATCATTATCAGCCCATCTTCAAGTACAGGGAGAGAAAGCTTTCAGAGTAGCTGGAAAACCACTCGGGTTAATGAAGAGAGCCTGCACTAAGTCATAGCTGTCTTTTTAAGTGCTCATGAAAAAGATTATTTTTAACTGGCATTTAATTTTGTACAGAATCCAATTGATCAGACCTAGAGCCACAATTAATCAGTTGAATACGGCTAGGCACAAATGGATTCTGATGGAAAGTAAGCAGATGCCCAAGTCCCATTTTCGGTGATGTCCTCGCAATGGGCGCTCTCCTCTTTCTGTTTCTGATTGCCTTGAGAGGATGCTGGAAGCCACTACTTAGGTCAGTTCAATTTAGTCTTTTGTTACTCTGATTTCAGAGTTCTCTAATAATTTAAAAGAATCAGGGCTTTCAGCATTTCAACTTGTTATGTAACCATATTTCAGATTTTGTGTGTGTGTGTGTGTGTGTGTGTGTGTGTGTGTGTGTGTGTGTATGCAGGGTAGAGGGTTCACATGGGTTTGTGTGCGTTTCTGCATTGATGTGCATGTGAGTGTAGAGGCCAGATCCCAGTCTCTGGTGTCATTCCTGGTTTTAGGTTCTGCCCTCACATTTTTGGAGACATGATCTCTTACCTATCCAGTTGAGCTATGCAGCTTTCGAGCAAAGCCCAGAACCTGCTCCATTTCTACCTCCTCAGGGCCAACAGTACAAGCCAAACCACCAAGGCTAGCTTGTTCCTTCTTGACCTAAGTTCTAGGATTGAAATCAGGTCCTCGTGCTTGTGTGGCAAACACTTTGCTATCTCCGTAGCCTCTCACCATTTTTTTCCCCCTATCATCACAGAAGTTAATTCACCCATAGGATGACTGCTTACAGATCTTAGGGACTTTGGGTGGCAGGAAGCAGCACGCCACCCTTCTGTTTGTGGAGAAGACCTGCTCTCAGTTCCGTTGTCTCTTCACTTGTGAAATAGGAAGGCCATGCCTTGTAAACAATACCACTGGTACTCTGAGTTAAATCCCCAGAGTGGTGCTTGGATCTGGCCAATACTAAGCAGTCATTTTCTTGAGCCAGTGTCAGAGTAGGTGTGACCAATGCATAGACACATTTATCTTGTGAATTCTAGAATGGTAAACTTTTTGATCTGGGAACATCCTCAGATCAGGAAAAGGGAGGCTTGCAGGGGGGGGGGGGGGGAAGGAGCATGGTCAATGTCTGCATCATTTCTTCATTCAAATGTCCATTTGTTGAATGGACCATTCATCCTCACCAGAAACAAACTTCCTGTGCCGAGTATTGATCCATTCCTATACATGTGGTATTGCGATCTACATGTGGCCACAGGAAATGTTAAAAGTGGAAAGTAAGGAGAAATTTTACACGAAAAATTCCTCATCTGAAATAGAGTTTTCTGTTGGAAAATATGATTAAACTTTACTCTTGAATGTAGCTGGCATTTTGTTGTTTCAGTTTCATTTATTTGTTTTCTTTGAGACATGACTTCCTGTAGTCCAGACAGGCCTTCAACCTTGAACTCCTGATCCTCCTGACTGAGAGTATTGTGCCTGGCTTATTAGCTTGCTTATTTAGTTTAAAAGTGACATTGGTTTATTATGCCAAATCAGTTGTTGACTTAGACTTTTATGCCTACTGTATTTTCCTTACACATTAAAGAAAAGACCTTGGTCGCATGTGGCTAGTTATGAGAAATAGTAAGTGTTTCAGTTGGTCCATTGCTCATTCAACCCCCTACAATCCATGGAAATAAACTCACCAGTATGTAGTGCAGATCACTTGACATACTTCTGATGCTTAGAACTTAGTAAGTTTGACTTCCCAGTATGTCAGTCTTATCAGATTTATATATGAAAAATACCTAAATGGCAGATTTCCATATAAAAGGAGAGGGCATTATAATGTATGAATTTTAAAATAGTGGTTTTTGAAAAATTGCACTGTGGTAGTCCTGCCTTCCTGGGGTTATTCAACAGCACTTCAGCTTATATAATTGCCACACATGCCTCCCATACAGAGCCCACAAGGCTCCCAGGTCAGTTACCATGGCAACAGATTCTGAATGAAGTAGCCCATCCTGATACTCTGCATAGGGCTTCTTCCAGGAAAAAAGTTTTATTTATTTTTTTTTTTTACTTTAGTTTTAACACATTCTACCAAATTATGGCTATGCAATTTGTGACTTCTTATTCTAGTTTTCTTGAATATATATGTAATGTAACTACTAAATGCCTGAGCACACACAATTTCTTGGGCAATAAAGGAAACACAGTATAAAAATTTAAATAGAGATTGCTTTTTCATGACGGCACCATTTTGAAAAGAAGAGAATAAACTTTCAGAATAGAAAACACGTGACAGGAAGGCCATTGGAGGGAATCAGCTCCTTTCATCTTCATGTTGCTACGAGAAGCTTTATGTTTATTTTTAAGAAACTTATAAAATCCATAGATATAAGCCCCCAAAATTGCAGAGGTGTGTGTGTGTGTGTGTGTGTGTGTGTGTGTGTGTGTGTGTCTTTTAGAAGAGTGAACATACACTTGTTGTAAGCCTTACATTCATAAATATCCTATAGTAATGCTTTCTTCAGTCAATAAGCAAGAGAGCACACAGACCTGTGTGTCTCCTGACCAAGCTCATCCCTCCAGGAGGCCCTTAACCATTGGCTAAGTGTGAGGCTGCTGTGACAACCGGTCCTCTTTGCTGTTTGGACAGGACTTACAGCTGTGTGACTGAATGGAAGAAGAAGGGCTAGCAATGCTGGGCCATCACCTAGGAAATAAGACTTTTAAGGCCCTGGTCCATCTGAAACTCAAGGAAGCCCTTCTTCTTTCCTATATTAAAAAAGATACTTGCATACTTAAATCTTTTTTAAATTTCCAGGGTTTCAGCTTCTTTACAAAATAAGCTTAGCTCTTAGAGTGATTTATTTTTAGAGACTTCAATTTAACTGATTTTTATCTAGTATTTCCATTGTAGCATCCTTGGTTTAATTTTGATTAAGCCTTGGGTCATACCATAGAACCCTTCCCATTTGGCTCATTTTCTAGTGTTTTTCATATACACATCCTTTGGACCTCTGGTAGCCTGTGTCTGAGGAAGGATCTGTATTGTCCACTGAGTTCTATAGGGGCAAAGAAGGGCACACTTTCCCTTCAACTGCTCTGCTTGCTCCACTGAAGTCAGACATGGTATTGAATGAGCTCTACCTTGCCAGAGCCTGAGAGTCAAAGTAATTGTCCCATGGTTTTTAATACACTCTTCTTTGTAAAATAATGTTGATTCCTGCTTGCTCTTCTAACTAATGGGAAACAGGAGCAAGATGAGCAGGCCTTTTTCATGTGCCCAGTCTCCAGGTATATTTAAAAATGACATGCACAAACAAGGTCATACTGGACTTAAAATGGACTTAACATGGAGCAGTGACTTCTGGAAGGAATGTGAGCTTTTCTTCTGGCATCTTGAATGTACCTACCTGACTCTGCATTTCTTGCCTCCTCTTCCTCCTCTTCCTCCTCTTCCTCCACCTCCTCCTCCTCTTTCTTCTTCTTCTTCTTCTTCTTCTTCTTCTTCTTCTTCTTCTTCTTCTTCTTCTTCTTCTTCTTCTTCCT
>JADRCD010189943.1:0-24132 GCA_019843815.1 Montemys delectorum
AAAAAGTGCTACTTTAGAACGATTACATAGAATTTTGCATACTTTGATATGGCTTTAGGGATTTTTTTTTTATTTATTACTAAGCAAATTTTTTATGATATAGGCATGCTAGAAAATTGCAAATATCTTTTCAATTAGATATTTTCTATATTTACATTTCAAAAGTTCATCCCTTTCTTGGTTTCCCCTTCAAAAAAAACCCTATTCTCTCCCCCTCCCCTTTCTCACCAACCTACCAACTCCTACTTCCTGGCCCTGGCATTCCCCTACACTAGCATAGGGCCTTCATAGGACCAAGGGCCTCTCCTCCCATTGATGACTGACTAGGCCATCCTCTGCTACATATACAGCTGGAGCCATGAGTCCCTCCAGGTGTACTCTTTGGTTAGTGTTTTAGTCCCTAGGAGCTGTGGGGGTGCTGGTTAGTTCATATTGTTGTTCCTCTTATGGGGATGCAAATCCCTTCAGCTCCTTGGGTCCTTTTTCTAGCTCCTTCATTTGGGATCCTGTGCTCAGTCCAATGAATGACTGTGTGTCAGATACTGGTAGAGCCTCTCAGGAGACAGCTATATCAGGCTCCTGTCAGCAAGCACTATTGGCATGCACATTAGTGTCTGGGTTTCATGATTGTATATGGAATGGATCCCCAGGTGGGGCAGTGTATGGATTGTCATTCCTTTAGTCTCTGCTCCATACTATATTTCTATAACTCTATGTGTTTTCTAACTCTATGAATTTTGTAACTCTATGTCTCTGTAACACCATTTATTTTCCTGCCTTCTAAGAAGGATCAAAGTATCCATACTTTAGTCTTCCATCTTCTTGAGCTTCATGTGGTCTGTGAATTGTATCTTGAGTATTCTGAGCTATTGGGCTAATATCCACTTATCAGTGAATACATACCATTTGTGTTCCTTTGTGACTGGGTTACTTCACTCAGGATGATGTTTTCTAGTTCAATCTATTTGCCTAAGAATTTCATAAATTCATTGTTTTTAATAGCTGAGTAGTACTCCATTGTGTAGATGTACCACATTTTCTGCATTCATTCCTCTGTTGAGGGACATCTGGGTTCTTTCCAACTTCTGGTTATTATGAATAAGGCTGCTATGAACATAGTGTAGCATGAGTCCTTATTACATTTTGGAGAATCTTTTGAGTATATGCCCAGGAGTGATACTGCTGGGTCCTCAGGTAGGGCTATGTCCAATTTTCTGAGGAAATGCCAAACTGATTTCCAGAGTGCTTGTACCAGATTGCAATCCCACCACAAATGGATGAGTGTTCCTCTTTCTCCACAAGCACAAACTGTCACCTGAGTTTTTGATCTTAGCCATTTCGACTGGTGTTAGGTAAAATTTGAGGGTTATTTTGATTTGCATTTCCCTGATGACTAAGGATGTTGAACATTTCTTTGGGTGCTTCTCAGCCATTCAATATTCCTCAGTTGAGAATTCTTTGTTTAACATTGTATCCCATTTTTTAATTGGGTCATTTGATTCTCTGGGGTCTAACTTCTTGAGTTCTTTGTATATATTAGATATTTGCCCTCTATCATATGTAGGATTGGTAAAGATCTTTTCCTAATCTGTTGGTTGCTTTTTTGTCCTTGACAGTATCCTTTGCCTTACAGAAGCTTAGCAATTTTATGAGGTCCTATTTGTCAATTCTTGATCATAGAGCATAATCTATTGGTGTTCTGTTCAGAAAATTTTTCCCTGTGCCCATGTGGTTGAGGATCTTCCTCATTTTCTTTTTTATTAGTTTTAGAGTATCTGGTTTTATGTGGAGGTCCTTGATCCACTTGGACTTGAGCATTGTACAAGAAGATAAGAATGGATTGATTTGCATTCTTCTACATGCTAATTGCCAGTTTGGCCAGCACCATTTGTTGAAAATGCTGTCTTTTTTTTCCACTGGAAGGTTTTAGTTACTCTGTCAAAGATCAAAAGGCTGTAGGTGTGTATGCTCATTTCTGTGTGTCTTCAATTCTATTCCATTGTTCTACCTGTCTGTCACTGTACTAATACAGTTTTTATCATGCAGTTTTATACATGCAGTTTTTATCATGACTGCTCTATAGTACAGCTTGAGGTCAGGGATGGTGATTCCCCCAGAAGTTCTTTTATTGTTGAGAATAGTTTTTACTATCATAGGTTTTTTGTTATGCCAGATGAATTTGCAAATTGCTCTTTCTAACTCTGAAGAATTGGGTTGGAATTTTGATGGGGATTGCACTGATTCTCTAGATTGCTTTCAGCAAGATGGCCATTTTTACTATATTAATCCTGTCAATCCTTGAGCATGGGAAATCTTTCTATCTTCTGAAATCTTCTTTTTTTCTTTCTTCAGAGACTTGAAGTTCTTGCCATACAGATCTTTCACTTGCTTTGTTAGAGACACAACAAGGTATTTTATATTATTTGTGACTATTGTGAAGGGTGTTGTTTTCCTAATTTCTATCTCAGCCTGTTTTTCCTTTGTGTAGAAGAAGTCTACTGATTTGTTTGAGTTAATTTTATATCCAGCTACTTTGCTGAAGTTGGTCATCAGATTTAGGAGTGCTCTGGTGGAGTTTTTGGGGTGACTTATTTATACTATCATATCATCTTCAAATAGTGATAATTTGAATTTTTCCTTTCCAATTTGTATCCCTTTGATCTCCTTTTGTTTTCTAATAGCTCTGTCTAGCAATTTGAGAACTATATTGAACAGCTAGGGAGAGAGTGAGCAACCTTGTCTAGTCCCTGATTTTTGTGCGATTGCTTCAAGCTTCTCTCCATCTAGTTTGATGTTGGCTACTGGTTTGTTGTATATTGCTCTTACTATGCTTATATATGGGCCTTAAATTCCTGATCTTTCTAAAACTTTTATCATGAAAGGGTGTTGGATTTTGTCAAATGCTTTATCAGCATCTAACAAAATGATCGTATGGATTTTTTCTTTGAGTTTGTTTATATAATGGATTACATTGATGGACTTCCATATATTAAACCATTTGTTCATCCCTGGGATGAATCCTGCTTGATCATGATGGATGATCATTTTGATGTATTCTTGGATTCTGTTTGCAAGAATTTTATTGAGTATTTTTGCACTGATATTCTGAAGGGAAGTTGGTCTGAAGTTTTCTTTCTTTGTTACATCTTTGTGTCCTTTAGGTATCAGAATAATTTTTGCTTCATAGAATGAATTGGGTAGAGTACCTTCTGTTTCTATTTTGTGGAATAGTTTGAAGAGTATTGGTATTATGTCTTCTCTGAAGGTCTGATAAAACTCTGCACTAAACCTATCTGATCCTGGGCTTTTTTGGGTTGGGAGACTATTAATGACTGTTTCTATTTCATTAGTGGATATAGGACTGTTTAGATCATTTATCTGATCTTGATTTAGCTTTTGTACCTGGTATCTATCTAGAAAATTGTCCACTTCCTCCAGGTTTTACAGTTTTGTTGAGTATAACATTTTGTAGTAGGATGTGATGATTATTTTTTGCATTTCCTCAGTTTCTGTTTTTATGTCTCCCTTTTCATTTCAGATTTTGTTAATTAGGATACTGTCTCTGCTCTCTAATTAGTTTGACTAAGGGAATATCTTTCTTGTTGATTTTCTCAAAGAACCACCTCCTGGTTTGGTTGATTCTTTGTATAAATCTTTTTGTTTCTACTTGGTTGATTTCAGTCCTGAGTTTGATTATTTCCTGCCATTGACTCCTCTTGAGTGAATTTGCTCCTTTTCATTCTAGAGTTTTCAGATGTACTGTCAAACTGCAAGTGTATGCTCTCTCCAGTCCCCCCCCACCTCGAAGGCACTCAGAGCTATGATTTTTCCTCCTAGGACTGCTTTCATTGTGTCCAATAAGTTGGACTATGTTGTGGCTTCATTTTTATTAAACTCTAAAAAGTCTTTAATTTCTTTCTTTATTTCTTCCTTAACCAAGTTATAGTTGATAGAATGTTGTTCGGTTTCCACATGTGTGGGCTTTCTATTGTTTATGTTGTGAATGAGAAGTAGTCTTAATCCTTGATTATCTGATAGGATGCGTGGGATTATTTCAATCTTCTCGTATCTGCTGAGGCCTGTTTTGTGACAGATTATATGATCAATTGGTGCTGAGAAGAAGGTATATCCTTTTGTTTTAGGATAAAATGTTCTATATAGATATTTGTAAAATCCATTTGTTTCATTATTTCTGTTAGTTTTACTGTGTCTCTGTTTAGTTTCTAGTTCCATGATCTGTCAATTGATGAGAGTGGGGTGTTGAAGTTTTCCACTATTATTGTGTGCTTTGCAATGTGTGTTTTGAGCTTTAGTAAAGTTTCTTTTATGAAGGTGGATGACCTTACATTTGAAGATGTTCAGAATTGAGAGTTCATCTTGATAGATTTTACTTTGATGAGTATGAAGTGTACCTCCTTACCTTTTTTGATAACTTTAGGTTAAAAGTCGACTTTACTCGATATTAGATGGTTACTCCAGCTTGGTTCTTAGCATCATTTGCTTGGAAAATTGTTTTCCAACATTTTACTCTGAGGTAATGTCTGTCTTTGAAACTGAGGTGGGTTTCCTTTATGTACCAAATTGTTGAGTCCTGTTTACCTACCCCGTCTGATAGTCTATGTCTTTTTATTGGGGAATTAAGTCCATTGATATTAAGAGATATTAAGGAAAAGTAATTGTTGCTTCCTGTTATTTTTGTTGTTAGAGTAGGAATTCTGTTCATGTGGCTATCTTCTTTGAGTTTTGTTGCAAGATTACCTTCTTGCTTTTTCTAAGGTGCAGTTTCTTTCCTTGTGTTGGAGTTTTCCATTTCTTTCTTTCTTTTTTTTTCTGATGTAGGAGTCTTTTATTTATTTATTTTTTTAAAAGTTACATGATTTCAATTTATCTGAATTTGTTAACATTTAAAAACATATCTTAAGTAAATAGAATTAAATCACATTCTTGTATTCCTTTTCTTCCCCAACTCCTCCCAGAGATCCCACCTTCAATACCTATAATACCTCTTTTTTGTCATATTCTTTAAAATTAATAAAATATTATAACAATAAAAATGGGTATTATAAAAGTTGTTTGATATAAAACAATCAATTTAACAGTCTTATGTAGATGCTTGTCTACGACAATACTGAAAATACATTCGTTTTTCTCAATATAAATTTTAAATAACTCCAAACATATTAACTGTATATTTCAAAATAATACATCACTACTAATATTTTCTTAAATGAACATAAATATATAAAATATTTTGTTTGTTTGTTTGTTTTATATTTAATAGCACTTAAAATCTTGGCTCTGACTGTGATAATTTGATACAAGAGTTACAAACGTCAAACAAAGCATTCAGTCTTACTCTTTGTTGTTTTCTTACAAACCCCCTCCCAATTTAATTGTCTAAATTTCTTTTGGGTATATAAATACTTTTAAAATATGTAAGCTGTTCTGAAAACCATAGTATAGTGTAAAAATATGAAATAAACAATACTATTAATAGAGAAACTAAGATAAGAGAAGGAAAATCTCAAAACCATTATGTTATACACAGCAAGACATTGTCATGAACAAACAAGCTGAAAGTGTATATGGATTGTATAATATTGGACCTATTTCTCCAATTACCAAATTAGAGAGACCATTGAATGACAGTCAATAAATTTGTAATTTCTTATATTTTTGGATCTCAATTGATTAGGTTATATTGGTAATATTAATTTTCATATTAAGATATTAAGAAAAAGTAATTGTCACTTCCTGTTTTTTTTTTGTAAGAGGTGGAATTAGGTTTGTGTGGATTTGTTGAAAGATTACTTTCTTGCTTCTTCTAGGGTGTAGTTTTGCTCCTTATGTTGCTGTTTTTCATCTATTATCCTTTTTAGGGCTGGATTTGTGGAAAGATATTGAGTAAATTTTGTTTAGTCATGGAATATCTTGTTTTCTCCATCTAAGGTAATTGAGAGTTTTGCTGAGTATAGTAGCCTGGGCTGGCATTTGTGTTCTTGTAGTGTCCGTATGACATCTGCCCAAGATCTAGCTTTCATAGTCTCTGGTGAGAAGTCTGGTGTAATTCTGATAGGCCTGCCTTTATAAGTTACTTGACATTTTTCCCTTGCTGCTTTTAAAATTCTTTTTTTGTTAAGTGCATTTGGTGTCTTCATTATTACGTGATGGGAGGAATTTCTTTTCTGGTCAAGTTTATTTGGAGTTCTATGGGCTTCTTGTATGTTCATGGGCATCTCTTTCTTTAGGTTAGGGAAGTTTTCTTATATAATTTTGTTGAAGATATTTACTGGCCCATTACCCTGGGAGTCTTCACTCTCTTCTATACCTATTATCCTTAGGTTTGGTCTTCTCATTGCATCCTGAATTTCCTGGATGTTTTGGGTTAGGAGCTTTTTGCTTTTTGCATTTTCTTTGACTGTTGTGTCAATGTTTTCTAAGGTGTCTTCTACCCCTGAGATTCTCTCTTCTATCTCTTGTATTCGGTTGGTGATGCTTGCATCTATGACTCTTGATTTCTTTCCTAGGTTTTCTATCTCCAGGGTTGTCTCTCTTTCTGATTTCTTTATTGTTTCTATTTCTATTTTTAGATTCTGGATGGTTTTGCTCATTTCCTTCACCTGTTTGATTGTGTTCTACTGTAGTACTTTAAGGGATTTTTGTGTTTCCTCTTGAAGGGCTTCTACCTGTTTACCTGTGTTCGCATGTATTTCTTTGAGGGTGCTATTTATGTCTTTCTTAAAGTCCTGTATCATCATCATGAAAAGTTATTTTATATCGGAATCTTGCTATTCTGGTGTGATGGTATGTGCAGGACTTGCTATGGTAGGAGAATTGGGTTCTGATGATGCCAAGTTACCTTGGTTTGTGTTGCTTTTATTCTTACGCTTGCCCCCTGCCATCTGGTTATCTCTAGTGCTACCTGCTCTTGCTAAATCTTACTGGAGCCTGTCCTTCCTATGATCCTGGCTGTGTCAGAACTCCTCAGAGTCAAGATGTCTCTATGATCCTATGATTCTGGGATCCTGTGACCCTGGGCTTGTTAGAGCACCTGGAAGTGGAGCTTCCTCTGGGTGTTTTAGGAATGACTGCAGAGTTTGCACCCAAGGTCTGCTTAGGGCAGTGGCCGACACAGACAGACAGGAAGCAACTCTAGCCACTAGGCTGGCAGAGTTCCTGTGTACCTGGGTTCTGCTGGTCCCAGTTACTCCCGGTGTTGGGACAAATGTTGTGCCCTCCTCACCTCTGATCCAGGGCATGTTAGCGCGCCTGGGAGTGGAACTTCCTCTGGGTGTTGTGAGACTGGAAGGAACCTGAGTCACTGGACTGGTGGAGTTCTGGGTGCCTGGTCCTGCTGGTCCCAGTTAGTCTAAGTGTTGGGACAGATGTTATGTTCTCCTCACCTCTGATCCTCAGAGTGTTGAGTTTTCCATTTCTTATCCTTTGAAGGGTTGGGTTTGTAGAAAGATATTATGTAAATTTGTTTTTGTCATGGAATACCTTGGTTTCTCCATCTATGGTAACTGAGAATTTTTCTGGGTATATTAGCCTGGGCTTGCATTTGTGTTCTCTTAGGGTATGCATATTTGCCCAAGATCTTCTGGCTTTCATATTCTCTGGTGAGAAGTCTGATATAATTCTGATAGGTCTGCCTTTATATGTCACTTGTTGCTTTCCCTTACTGCTTTAATATTCTTCCTCTGTTTTGTGCATTTGGTGTTTTGATTATTATGTGCCACAAAGATTTTTTTTCTGGTCCAGTCTATTTGGAGTTGTGTAGGCTTCTTTTATGCTCATGAGCATCTCTTTCTTTATATTAGGTAAGTTTTCTTCTATAATTTTGTTCAAGATATGTACTGGCCCTTTAAGTTGGAAATCTTTACTTTCTTCTATACCTACTATCCTTAGGTTTGGTCTTCTCATTGTGTCCTGAAATTTCTCAATGTTTTGGGTTGAACTTTTATTTTCTTTGCTTGTTGTATCAATGCTTTCTATGGTATCTTCTTGTACTCTGTTGGTGGTCCTTCTATCTATGACTCCTGACTTCTTTTGTAGGTTTTCTATCTCCAGAGTTTTCTCCTTTTGTGATTCCTTTATTATTTTTATTTTCATTTTTAGATCCTGGATCAGTTTGTTTAATTTATTCACCTGTTTGGTTTGTTTTCCTATAATTCTTTGAAGGATTTTTGTGTTTCCTCTTTAAAGGGCTTCTACCTGTTTACCTCTGTTCTCTTGTAATTCTTTAAGGGACTTTTTTTTTTCTCTTTAAAGGATTCTACCTGTTTACCTGTGTTCTCCTGTATTTCTTTAAGGGAGTTACTTATATCCTTCTTGAAATCCTTTGTCAGGATCATGAGGTATGATTGTAAATCCGAATCTTGCTTTACTGGTATTTTGGGGTATTGAGGACATGCTGTGTTGGGAGTACTGGGTTCTGAAGATACCAAGTAGTCTTGGTTTCTATTGGTAAGATTCCTGAATTTGCCTATTGCCATCTGGTAATCTATGGTGTTAGATATTCTTGTCTGTCTCTGGCTAGAGCTTGTTCCTGTTGTGCGTCTGTAAGCCTGTGTCAGCCCTCCTTTGAGACCAGATTTCTTCTGGCAAGACCCATGCACAGAAGGCTCTAGAACAGCCCCCAACTTCTGGGTGCAGATGGAGGCAGGAAGGACTGTGTCTCAGCTGCTGTCCTGCTTCTGTGGCCTGTGAGCTCCTGGCTGGTCTCACCTTAGGCAGTCACTGGAGAGAAAATGGTGATCTCACCTGAGTCCCAGGGTCAGAGCACTCCCTCTAAGCAGAATTTCTTGTGATTTTAATTCATTTGTTCTGCTGAGCTGACTGCTAATACTAATGAATCATCACTTTTACTTGCTCCAGCTTTCTAATTCCAAGTTAGCATGTGAAGCTGTTATTTGTCTAATGTTTGAAAGTCTCTAAGTTTATTCAGTTTCCTAGTCATTCCTAAGTGCTATGATTTAGTGGCTCCTTCAAGTGAAAGTAGTAGATCTGAGAGTCAAAATATTTCAGGTGGCTTGTTGCCCTGGGGCAGAGGATATGGAGAGTTGCCCTTTTGACACTGAAATTAAGAACATTTTATTTTCATTCATATGGCCCATATCAGCCCCCACTGGAATCTTCAGACACACTATGTACATATTGTGGGTTTCTTTTAAAGTCCTTATGTTTTGGGGGCACACTACCTTAGTTTAAGTGTTTTTCAACCCATCTGAAATTCTTTAAATAATATTTTGCAATTTATAGCTCTGATCCACAGCTACCTGATCTGGGGTTGGTTCTAGGAGGGAATTCCTCTTCTAGAAACTATCAGGCTATTACTTATTGTTTCTGGTTGTGTTATTATGTGTCCCCCCAGCCCCCCATGTTCCATGTTTGGGGTCAGTATTTTGGCATTCAAATGGGACAAAATCTGAAACAATTTCAGTACAAGCTGTACTTGGCTTTTTGAATTTGGAGTTTTTTGTAGGCCTGTGATTTGTAGACTAACTCCAGGACATATAGCAGTGACCCCAGCTCCCAGTTATTCCAGATATCAATGGAGAAGTACCTGAAACACTGGCGTATACTTGCTGTCAGTGTTCCCTTGGATACAAGTACTCAATTAATTATACAATAAATCCACATCCTCCTATAAAAAGTCTTTGCCTGAAAAGATATTACTAATTGCCTGCTACTGTAAGAGGTCTGAGAATATTTAAGGGTCATAGAGTCTTTTTGGAAATTAGGACCATTGCATTTGTTAGCATCAGGCACATCTGTTGACAGCTAGAAGCATCTTTATAGCCAGCTCTTAGACCCATCAATAAGACACATCATCTCTAGGAGACACTGTCACTCCTGTGTCTGTCACCATGGCACCCAATGCACATTACTTTGTGCATGCATCACATGCATCTGGTCCAGAAGAAAGACTTGTTGTTCTAGCCCACAACTCCTTTCTTCTTTCCTCCCACCATCTCCCAGAGGATGCCTCTGCCAATAAAGCCTACCATGTGAGACCTGCCACATGGTATGATTTGTCTGAGACTTGTTGGTGCCCCCACTACATAGGCCCAGATAGGTTCACAGCTCCACTGATGTGTAAGGTATGGAACTCATTGCCATGTCGAGTGACCACCTCCACATGGGTTAAACTCCATGAACCTTATCCTGACAAGTCTGCATGACACACAGGTTCACTTTCACGCCACCTCACTAGACTTCTCAGGCAGATTGGTACGTTTCCAGTCCTAGTTGGCAGAAAGGTTCCCCTTTCCTAAGAGAGGACTGGTTAACCTCTATAGGTCTGAGGGATGGGTTTATCTTTGGTCTTTATGACTGGTCTTCTAGCTGAGATGCTGTGCTACTGGTAAACTATTCTCCTTCGGGCCTAGGCCTCACAGCTCAGGTGTTAGGCACACAAATCTCAGCCACTAGCTCCTGCATGAAGACTTGGTAAATCTAGACTGCTCATTCCAAAACTGCCTTAATCCACTCCTCTGGAGACAACATGGTAAAATTAATTAATCATTATTAATTTTTTCTCAGGATATTGGTAAGAATACTCTAATAACATCTATTCACTCAATGGGTATCTCATCTTTGATCTTATCTACAGGCTCCCCACTAAAATGTCTCCTGGAAAATGTCAAACCTCTAAAATTAGTACCTGACTTAAATGTCTCCAAACTTATTCATCTTTGCAATCAGTTAGGCTACAGTACTTATTAGATAATGATTCTAATTGGCCATTGTACTGGCTGGTTTTGTGTGCCAACTTGACACAGGCTGGAGTTATCACAGAGAAGGGAGCTTCAGTTGGGGAAGTGCCTCCATGAGATCCAGCTTGGAACATTTTCTCAAGAGGGTAGGGATCCTTGTGGATGGTGCGATCCCTGGGCTTGAAGTCTTGGGTTCTATAAGAGAGCAGGCTGAGCAAGCCAGGAGAAGCAAGTCAGTAAGGAACATTCCTCCATGGCCTCTGCATCAACTCCTGCTTCCTGACCTGCCTGAGTTCCAGTCCTGACTTCCTCTAGTGATCAACAACAATGTGGAAGTGAGGTGAATAAACCCTTTCCTCTCCAACTTGCTTCTTGGTCATGATGTTTGTGCAGGAATAGAAACCCTGACTAAGACAGCCATGTAACAGCACCTTTTAAAAAAAATAAAATTAGTATTTTTTTTACAGACCAGTTGTTATCTCCATCCTAGTCCTCACTTTGACAGTTCCTCATCCCATTCTTCTTCTCCCATCTCCAAGAAGGTGTCCCCACACCCTTCACACACATGCCATATCCTGCTAGGGCTCCCTGTTTCCTGGGGGCCTCAAGTCTCTCAAGGGTGAGATGCATCTTCTCTCATTGAGGCCAGACCAGGCTGTTCTCTGCTGTATATGTGTCCAGGACCTTGACCAGCTTCCTGGTTGGTGATTCAGTATCTGAGAGATCTTGAGAGTCCATGTCAGTTAAGAGTTGCCCTCCTCTTCAGATTTGTCTTTCCCTAATTCAACTATAGGAATCACTGACTTGAGACCATTGGTTGAGTGTAAGTAGCTGTTTTTGTCTCAGTTAGATGCTTGGTAGCCCTCTTGAAGAGCAGTCATGCTATGTTACCTCCCCCTTCCTGTCAGTCATCAGACTTCTGGCAGTCTCTGCTTGGAGGCTACCACCTGGGGAGCTAAGACAAATGCTCTCTGCAGACTGTCAGTTCTTTGAAGAAGCCGACTGAGCATACCCACTGCCCAAAGATCTTATGAACCTGGGAACTTTGGCACCTGAATCTTTTCTGCAGTGTTTATGTTATGCAAATATCATGTAATCTAGAGATTTGGTTTCAGTTTTTCCTGTGACTATAACAACCTTGGCTTATCTAAGTAAAGTGAAGTCTTGATTAGGCTATTTCAACTTGACTTCATGATTTATCTTTGCATTTCAAATCCTCTATTTCAGGTCCTTTGTTCCCTCCTCTGAGAGAACCCAGTTTTTGAAACTGCAGGCAGTTTCAGATGGGACCCGAACTCGTGGACTCAGACACGGAGGACTTATAAAGGACACACTGTCAAAAGCAGAGCTCTGCCTAAAGAATCAGAAGGTAAGGATAAAAGGTTGTACAACATTCTGCACGGTAGGCAATTTTGATGCTAGTGCTAGCCTTATTTTCATATTGTAGAAGTGTTGCCATGTGTGCAAGAAGGGTACGTGGTTAGGTTGGGTTGGCGATGACCCAGTGTTAAACTCACCTAGGGGTGTGACAGTGAAAATGGGTTCGAATGAGTCAAAAGCAGCAATACAGAATGAAAATAAGTTGCTTCAGGCAAGGGGAATCAGGGTGGAACAAATGCATTGAAAGATCTCTCAGATTAGATAAAATCTTGTTGCCCATGGATTCAGGAAGTAAGTAATTTAAATAAAAGAACATGGGGAAAAATTGGAAGTGCTCTGAGGAATAATGAGGCAGAGAGATTCACTCTCCACCTTTGGGAACTTGTGAAGGAGATCATAGAGGAGAGAGATAGAGTGTCAGAAAGTGAATTGAGCTCACAGGAATCAGAGATTTCAGATACAGAAAGTGAAGAGAGTCAAAATACTTCCTCAAAAAGCAGAGCTACTAGGTCTCATGGAGAAGAGTGGCTTTCATATGCATCATCTGCTATTTCTAGGTCCACTATGACAGGACAGAAGGCTCAGAGAGATTTACAATTAAGTAAATTCGAGTTTGAAATCAAGTTGCAGAAATTGAATAATGAATTGAATGAATTAAAGGTGGTATCAGGCAAAAGAAGGGACAGCAATCTTGAGACAGTAGAGAAAGCAATTAATCAGGCTAGAGAAAATGGGCAAGACACTTCAGGAGTGCTAGTGTTTCCTGTAGTGGAAAGTCTTGATCAGCAAAATGAGAAAATTAGACAATATCAGACCTTAGAACTTAAGGTTATAAAAGATACAAAAGGAACAGTGGCTCAATATGGTCCAAATGCCCCATTTATGCAGGAACTACTGGACAATGTAATAGAGTCAAATTTAACACCTCAAGATTGGAGAACTTTATGGAAGGCTATACTGCAAGGAGGTAATTTTTTTACTTTGGAGTTGAGAATGGCGGGAAATCAGCAAAAGAACAGCTGGGCAGAATGCTCAGTCAGGTAATCTAGAATCGAATCTAGACCTGCTCCAGGGAGAAGGGCAGTATGAAGGAAATGCTAGGCAGATTGAGCATCCTGTTGGAATATGTGCACAAATTGTGATGGCAGGGAGTCGAGATTGGATTCAATTACATACAAAAGATGAGATTAATGGAAGTCTAGCTGCCATCTGACAAGGCCCAGAGGAGATTTTTCAAAATTTCATAGCTAGGTTACAGCAAGCTGTGAGTAGAATTCTTGGGGAATCTCATACAAATAGTCCGTTTATTACACAGTTAGCTTATGGGAATGCTAGTAAAACATAAAGCTGCTATTCAGCCACACAAGGGTAGGATGCATTTATCTGGATATATTCACCTTTGTGCAGATATTGGACCTTCTTATAACCAAGGACTGGCAATGGCAGCTGCATTGCAGGGAACTATGGTTCAAGAGATCCTGACACAAAGACAGGAGAATAAAGGATGTTTTAAATGTGGAAGTATGAATCATTTTAAATATGATTGCCCTAAGAAATCAGGGGCCACAAACAGGCAACAATGCTGCCCCAAGAATCTTTCCTCGTTATAGGAGAAGTAAGCATTGGGCCAGAGACTGTAGATTTTAAAAAGGCTTTCAAGACAATACCTTGTCGGGAAATGAGTGGAAGGGGCAGCCCCAGGCCCCCTTCCTAAAACAACAGGCAGCGTATGGGGCCATGAGGCTGCCATCCAGCCAAAGAAATTCATCTTTGAACTTTTCAGGACAACCCTAGGAAGTGCAGTATTGGACCTCTGTTCCACCTGCCACACAGTATTAACGCCAGAAATGGGAGTTCAAATTCTACCTACTGGAGTCTTTGGGCCCTTGCCCACAGAGACTTTGGGACAGCTTATAGGGAGAAGTAGCTCAGTTGTGAAAGGATTGAAGATTTATCCAGGTGCTATTGATGGTGATTATCAGGGGGAGAGTAAGATTATGGCTGCTTCACCTCATGGTGTTATTACAGTACCTGCTAATCAGAGAATTGCTCAGCTTATTTTAATCCCTCTGTATCCAATGCCTTCTAATTTTGTTAAAAAGGGGAAAAAACAAAGTTGTTTTGGTTCTTCTGATGTATACTGGGTACAATCTATCACTAGCAAAAGACCTAATCTTAAATTAATTATTAAAGGAAAAAGTTTTGAAGGTTTAATAGATACTGGAGCTGATGTGACTATCATTAGAGAACAAGACTGGCCCCCAACCTAGGCTTTGTCTGAGACAATAACACATTTCTAAGGAATTGGTTATTCCAATAACCCAAAACGAAGCTCTAAGCTTCCAATTCCCCATGGAATACGGCAATATTTGTCATCAAGAAAAAATCAGGTAAATGGAGATTGTTACAAGATCTAAGAAAGGTGTATTAGTCAGGGTTTCTATTCCTGCACAAACATCATGACCAAGAAGTAAGTTGGGGAAGAAAGGGTTTATTTAGCTTACTTCCACATGGCTGTTGAGCACCAGAGGAAGTCAGGACTGGAGCTCAAACAGGTCAAGAAGTAGGAGCTGATGCAGAGGCCATGGAGGGATGTTCCTTGCTGGCTTGCTTCTTCTGGCTTGCTCAGCCTGCTCTCTTATAGAACCCAAGACTTCCAGCCCAGAGTTGGCACCACCCACAAGGGGCCTACACACCTTGATCACTAATTGAGAAAATGTCCCACAGCTGGATCTCATGGAGGCACTTCCCCAAATGAAGCTTCCTTCTCTGTGATAACTCCAGCCTGTTGACACACAAAACTAGCCAGTACAAAAGGTAAATGAAACAATGGTAGTTATGGGAGCATTGCAAACTGGACTTCCGTCTCCAGTGGGAATTCCAAAAGGATATTATAAAATAGTTATGGATTTAAAAGACTGTTTCTTTACAATTTCTTTGCATCCTGAGGATTGTGAGAGATTTGCTTTTAGTGTTCCATCTGTGAGTTTTAAAGAACCTATGAAAAGATATCAATGGATAATCCTTCCTCAGGGCATGGCTAATAGTCCTACCTTATGTCAAAACTTTGTGGCACAAGTCATTGATCCTATAAGGAAAATATGGCCAATGATATGTATTGCCCATTACACAGATGATGTCCTATTAGCAGGAAAAAAATCCTCAGGATGTACTTTATGTTATAGAGACTTACAAGTTACCTTAGCTGAAAAGGGACTGCAGAAAGCTCCAAAAAAGGTGCAAACTCAGGATCTGTGCGGTGCTGCCGATGACCCTGACCGACAGGGAAGAAGGACCAGCACACCACGTCCTTCCAGCAACAGTTTACTCAGAAATGTCTTGCACAGCGGTTACAGCAGAGTGGCCCCGAGCCCCACCAGGAGTCTGACTATATACCTTTCGTAGGACCACCCATGAGCCCATATCACGCTTCACACAATCATAGGATACTAGGCATTGACGTAGAATCAGGCCACTGGTGAGCACGCCCCCGGGTCCAAATAAGGACTTGTTTACTCCACGGCTCCAGCTCGGCCAGCGCCATCTTTAAGGCACGGAAACAGCGCTCCACAGTTCCCCCTTTTTTATTATAAGAGCTGAAATTGTGCGATCAAGCAAGCACCATCATGTAGGAACCTGCAATCAAGGACAAAAATACAGCTAATAGAAATGGCACTCACTCTACTGGGTGCAATGGGCTGAGCCCTCCAGGTGTAAGAGCTGAGTACCAAACGCATGCTGAACAACCATCCCAAGTGCAATGAGGTCAAGTGACCTCATGGGGTACGAGGGCTGTTCAAAATGTGGATATGGCAATGGGGTGAACTCTATTGCTGCTTTAATGCCATCAGCCAGGCTTGTGGAGAAACACCAGCCTCAATGGCCTGGAATGCATGCACCACCAGGGCCCTTTCTCGTCTCTGCATTTTCACCATCTGACATATGCAAAACAGGCAGAGTACGCAGGCGCCTATTAAGGCAACAGCCAACACTCCTAAGCCCGCCCATTCTTTCAGATGGCTCATGGCCTGGGAGATCCAGGCTGCTGTTAGTAGTAAAGAAGCGAGGAAAAAGTCGCGCATCATGCATCACGGGCATTGGAATCGGGAACACCGACAGAATTCTCCGTCTCGGCTCTGCTTCTCCCTTTCTCATCATCGCCAGCCAGATCACCATCAGCAGCAGGAGGATCTTCATTTTTCGCCTTCCTCACTAGACGTTCCAGCACCCACACTGGATCCTGCTGGTCCTGTGGAAAAACACAGACAGAGCCTCGTGCCCATGTCAGCATGGGATCAGGTCCCCTCCAGGAACCTGTTAAGATATCTTTCCACTTTACCATGCCTCATGATGGGCCATGGGAATCACAATGTCTGCCTGCTGCTGAGTGGCCTTGAGAATCCAAATTCAAAAAATTTATGGTAAATAGAGCAAGAGATATTCTCTCCTTGGGGGTGCGGCCATAGCCTATTCCCCATTTTTGTTTTTGTAGGCACTCTTTGAGGATGCGATGTGCATGTTCCACAATTCCTTGTCCCTGAGGATTGTAGGACAGTCCATGATTAAGATTTATCTCCATTTGCTTGCAAAAGGAGATGAAGGTGTGTGCTGAATAAGCAGGACCATTGTCAGTTTTTAGTTGTTGAGGTTTTCCCAATGCTGCCAGGCTTCTAGGCAATGTCCTATGACATTATGAGCCTTTTCACCACTCATGGGAGTAGCATGCATGACACCTGAACAGGTATCAACAGATACATGAACATACTTTAACGTCCCAAAGTCTGAAATGTGCGTGATATCCATCTGCCATATCTTGAGCAGCAGTAATCCTTTTGGATTCACTCCAACACTGGGAGGATGTAGATGAATCACACACTGTGGGCAATCTAAAACCACCTGTCTGGCATCTGCTCTAGACAAATAGAATTTCTGTTGTAAGGTCTTTGCATTAACATGAAACAACTGATGAAATTGTTTCACCTGTTCAATTGTGGAGCTCCAAAAGTAACATTCACTTCTGAACAAATGATCCACAGCTTCATTACCTGCACTAAGCGGTCCTGGTAGACCTGTATGTGCTCTGATATGCTGAATGTAAAAGCATGTAGTCCTTTGCCAGATTAACCTTTGCAATTCTTGAAATAGTGAAAACACTGTGCTGCTACGCTTAATGGGACCTGCCACTTCCAGGATTTTTACAGCATTGACCACATAGGCAGAGTCAGAAATTAAATTAAATGCAAATTGACAGACCTTAAAGACTTCTAAAACAACTCTTAATTCTACAACTTGAGGGGAACCAGAATGAAACTGACAGTTTACTGGTTCTTGTGATTCAATCATATAAGCACCACAGCCTGTCTTGGAACCATCAGTAAAAATATTAGGCGCCTCTTTAATGGGCTGCGATAAAGTCATTTTGGGAAAAATCACAGGATGCTCTTTAAAAAATGATATTAATGGATGTTTGGGATAATGATTATCAATCACACCATCAAATCCACACTGCAGAATGGCCCAATCATCCACAATGCCATAAAGAACCTTCACTTGATGGCTGGAATAGGGAACTATAATGCTAGCAGAGGAAACTCCAAAATACTGTAAACACTGTTGAATCCCTAGCAAGGCCAAAGCAGAGACTGCAGTTGGATAATGCTCAATAGATTTTCCTGGAGATACTCTGGAATAGATCCATAATAATGGACCATCTTGCCACAACAACCCTGTAGGTTGAGAAAAGGTAGCTAAAATGCATAGCATGATGGGCTGTTCTTTCTTCCATCTCTGTAAAAACGCAGTCTGTAACCTGTCCTCAACAACCTGCAATGCCTCTCTGGCTTCTTTTGTTAACTGTCTAGGCGAATCTAATGCCGAATCTTCAATTAAAATATTATATAAGGGCTTCAATTCATAATTAGGTAACTTAAGATAGCCTCTTATCCAAATTATATCTCCTAATAATTTATGAAAATCATTAAGGGTCTTCAAATTATCTTTTCTAATTTCGATTTTTTGAGGAACTATCTTCATCCTATCAATTTTGGTCCCTAAATAATTTACTATCATATCTCTCTGGACTTTCTCAGGGGTAATATGCAATTTTCTTCCTACTAACAATGTCACTAATCTGCTATATGCAGAATTTAAAATATCCTCATTAGCGGCAGCCAACAAAATATCGTCCATATAAAGAAGACATTTAATTTGAGGAAATTCCTTTCTTAAAGGAGCAATGGCCTCTCCCACAAACAGTTGACACATAGTGGGACTATTGGCCATACCTTGAGGTAGAACTATCCACTCATATCTTTGATCTGGCTTCTCACGATTACATGATGGCACTGTAAAGGCAAATATTTCATTATCCTTGGAACAAAGCAGAATGGAGAAAAAACAATCTTTGATGTCAATGACTATCATAGGCCAAGAGGCAGACAATGCTGATAGTAGGGGCAAGTCTCTTTGTACAGGCCCCATGATCTGCATCTGTGCATTAATTGCTCGTAGATCATGCAATAATCTCCATTTTCCAGATTTCTTCTTAATGACAAAAATAGGAGTATTCCAGGGAGACACAGATGGTTTGATGTGACCCAAAGATAACTACTCTAGCACTAAGCTCTGAGCTGCCTGAAGCTTTTCAGAGGATAACGGCCACTGAGGAATCCATACAGGATCCTCTGTTTTCCACATAATGAGAATTCCTCCCTCAGTGGCCCCTAGGAAAAACCCAGACACTTCCTATCATTTTTTGGCATGGTTTCAATTGGTTGTGATTTCCCTTGTAGATACTTTCCTAATCCTTTACCAAGGTTCCATCCCATGTCTTGCATCATTCTCTGAGAGAGTAAGGAGTATTCAGCATTAGTTAAGCGATAATCCATGTCTCTTAAGAGATCTCATCCCCACAGACTAACAGGTAGCTCCAACACATAAGGCTGGAAATGCCCATAATGTCCTTCCTGATCCTCTCAAGGATCGGGCACTCATTTCAGGTGTCTTGGCATACCCTAGTCCTTGCAAAGTTTGAGATGAGGATTGAACTGGTCAGCCTTTCAGCCAATCTTCTAGGGCGATGATACTATGGTCTGCCCCTGTGTCTAGTAGGCCTTTGATGATTTTCCCATTAATTTTCAGTTCCACTATAGGGCGCTTCTCTAGATCAAGACTGAGGTAAATCGAATCTACGCCGGTGGAGCCAAAACCTTGACTTCCCCTATTACGATTCTGGGATGGAAACAATTCATGTAAACTAGGCAAAACTAGTAATTGAGCTATTCTATCTCCAGGAGATATGACTGAAACCCCTCTAGAGGAGGAGGCTAGGATCTTAACTTCCCCTTCATAATCTGCATCAATTACTCCTGGATGAATAACTAATCCTTTTAATGCGGAAGACGATCTTCCTATTAACAAGCCTACAGTACAAGGAGGTAACGGACCTTTAAAATCTGTTGAAATAGGCTGCACTCCCATTTGTGGTGTCAATATGATGCGAGAGGTGCAACGGAGGTCCAGCCCTGCGGAGCCTGGCATGGCCCTTCTTGGAGCCTCATATTGGGTAGGCTGACACTCCCTTGACTCTCCTGCCTCTGCATAGCCCCATATATTCGAGGGCCCTGAGGCCAGGGGCCCTGCACTCCGTTTTTTGACATAGAATGACCACTTGCTTGCTCAATAGGTCGTCCGTAGATATCCTTAACATGACCTACACTCATTATCCCAATGGTTTCCTTTTCTGCACTTAGGACATACTCCAGGAGGACACTTCTGTACCTCTCGCCCTCTATTTGGACACTGATGTTTTAGATGTCCCTGCCTGCCACATGAGAAACAGGCACCTGGGGCCTTTGCCTTAGCCTTGGAATACTGGACCACTCCTCACATAACGACAGCTGCCAGCCCAGCATTGGATAAAGGACCTCCTATTTCTCTACACGCCTTGATCCATGCTTGCAGTCCCTTGTTTTCCCAAGGGGTGATGGCCTGACGGCATTCTCTAGTACACTGCTCAAATATGAGCTGTTGCACTAGTGGCATGGCAGTATCAGGATCTCCAAAGATCCGACCTGCAGCCTCCATCATTCTAGCCACAAAATCAGAGAACGGTTCTGTGGCCCCTTGAACGATTTTTGTTAGATTTCCTGACACTTCTCCTTTATTTGACAAAGCTTTCCATGCCCTCAAGGCCAACTGATTAATCTGCCCATATACCTGCGGAGGATAAGCTGTTTGATTGTTCAACCACTAGCCCTGGCCTGTGAGCATGTCTAAATTCCAAGCCACCTTTCCTTGTGCTGCATTATCTCTGGCCTGTTGTTGAGCAAACTCAGAGTAAATAGACTTCCAATCCAAGTACTGGCCCATGGAAAGGCATGCCTTCACCGTAGACATCCAATCTAAAGGTGTCATGGCACTCAAGGTAAGCCTTTCCACTTGAGAAACAGTGAATGAGGCAGTAATGCCATATGCCTGCACAGACTCAGCTAAATTTTTCAGGACCTTGAAATCTAATGGTTCATAGGTCTGTACTTGACTGGTATCTTCGAACATTGCCACCTCCCTCCAAGTCTGTGGGCAGAAAGTACAAGAGGGCGTCCCCACTCTGGCTGTCCACCCTTGTGCGTCCCCTTGTGGCTGCAAGGAACCACACTCTGCTTGGGAGACTTCCGCATAAGGCGGCCGGCACAGTACACTAGGCAACGCCCTATCCGTCTCCTCCCTCACTTCCTCCTCCTTCTTGCCTGCTGTCTTCTTCTCTTTTCTCTCTGAAAGTTTCTCCATTTTTGCCAACAGCTCTTGCATTTTTTCTTTTAAGTCTTTCTCCCCAATACTCTCGTCAGAACTGCTATCAGACTCAGACTTAGGCACCTTGACGACCTCCCTCAAATCCGGATACAGATTCCCTGAACTTTTCTTTTCATGGACTTTAGAACACCTAGAACTGTTAGACTGAGTCTCAGACCTCATCTCCTTTATATGTTCTAAGACCTCTGCCATCACTTTAACCACAGGAATACATTCCTCACTAGTCAAGCAACTACGAATGAATTTCCACACTCCTCTCACTCCTGTTTTGCCCTTTTATCTTGCAGGGTGCCTTCCTCCCAGGCTCGGTCCAAATCTTTCCCTATCTTATCCCAGCAGGGTAGCGAAAGGTTGCCCGACATGGCAAACCAGGGGGCAACATAGTCCACCTCCTAGAGGAACTGAGCCAGTAACTTATCCTTAAACTTTAATCCTTTGCTACTGAGCAGCTCGTGAAGAGCGGTCTTTATGCGACAAGACGGAGAGGTTCCCATGGCTAGCTGGGCGATGACAATTAAGGCAGAAGCAAGCCAACAAAGTCAGGAGAACCACCCCCACGACTACAACTATTACAATCCAAGGAGAAACCCCTCCCGGCATGAACATGCTCTGTCGGCTGTTTACTTTCACTTTTGCCTGCCTCCAACTGAGGACTTGCAACAATGAAGCCTCCTTCTGAGGACTTGCAACAATGAAGCCTCCTTCCGGAGGACCTTTTTACTAACAGGCCCCACTTACTGGCCACTTTCCAATCGATCGCCCTGACTGCTGCTGGTTCTGGAACACCACAGGAGTCCCCAAAAACTGGGACTCTCCCTGTGCGGGCCACCAAAATATGCGGCGCCGACGACCCTGACCAACAGGGAAGAAGGACCAGCACACCACGTCCTTCCAGCAACAGTTTACTCAGGAATGTCTTGCACAGCGGTTACAGCAGAGTGACCCCGAGCCCTACCAGGAGTAGGATCGCCCATGAGCCCATACCACGCTTCACACAGTCATAGGCTACTAGGCATTGACGTAGAATCAGGCCACTGGTGAGCACGCCCCCGGGTCCAAATAAGGACTTGTTTACTCCACGGCTCCAGCTCGGCCAACGCCATCTTTAAGGCACAGCAACAGCGCTCCACAAGGATCCATATAATTGTTTAGGATTTATACTTATGGATCAATCTATTATTCCCCAAAAGATAGTTATTCGTAGAGACAGATTAAAAATCTTAAATGATTTTCAAAAATTATTAGGTGATATCAATTGTCCTCGTTCCTATCTAAAGCTTACTACTACTGGAGAATTGAAACCTTTATTTTATATTCTAAGAGGTAATTCTGATCCAAATTCTCCTAGATTTTTAACTAGAGAAGGAATGTCAGCTTTACAGCAGGTAGAAAGAGCTACTGAAAATCAATTTGTGAGTTATATAGATTATTCTTTACCCCTGCTTTTGTTAATTTTCAACACAACTCATGTTCCTACAGAATTGTTATGGCAAAAAGCATCTCTCATGTGGATACCTTCAAGGGTATCTCCTAAACATAATATCTTGCCATATTATGAGGCAGTAGCTCATATGATCATGCTTCATAGAAAGCAAGCACTGACTTATTATGGCAAAGAGAGCCAGATGTTACCATTCAGCCTTTTACTTTAGATCAAGATTCCTTGTTAAAACAGCATAGCACAGATTGGTTGTTTGCTCAGATAGGATTTCAGGGAATTATAGATAATCATTATCCTCAGGATAAATTGATAAAATTTTAAAATGTGTATGAAATGATATTTCCTAACATGACTTCTTTACAGCCTTTGAGTAATGCCCTTGTGATATTTACTGATGGCTCCCCTAAAGGATGAGCTGGATATCTTAAAAATAATCAACAGGTAGTCATAGAAACTCCTGGTCTCTCAGCTCAGTTAGCTGAATTAACAGCAGTATTAAATGTGTTTCAGGCTGTGACTAATGCTTTCAATCTTTTCACTGATAGCCTATACGTGGCACAAACAGTTCCTTTGTTAGAAACATGTGGTAAATTTAATTTTAATACTACAGCAGGACATTTATTTTCATAATTCTAAAATGTCATTCTTACATGAAAAAATCATTTTTATGTTGGTCATAAATGAGCTCATTCTGGTCTTCCTGGACCATTGTCTGCAGGTAATGATTGTATTGACAGAGGTCTTGTAGGAGAAGTTTGTTTCAGATCCTGTTGCACTAGCTAAACGTGAGTATGAAAAATTCCACCTTTATAGTCATACCTTGAGACTCAGATATAAAATTTCCAAAGAACAAGCAAGAATGATTGTAAAACAATGCCCTAACTGCATTACATTTTCTCCAGTTCCACATTTAGGGGTAAACCAAGAGGTATTCTGCCCAATCATGTTTGGCAGATGGATATAACTCATTATGCAGAATTTGGAAAGCTTAAATATATACATGTCTGTATTGACACTTGTTCAGAATTCATATTTGCTTCCCTGCATTCAGGAGAAGCCTCTAGAAATGTAATTGGTCATTGTTTACAAGCCTTTAATATTATGGGCTTACCTAAAGTTATTAAAATGGACAATGGGCCAGCTTACTCTGGCAAAAAATTATCTCATTTTGTAAAGAATTTGGCATTAAACATAAAACTCGAATCCTGTATAACCCAATGGGGCAAGGGATTGTTGAATGTGCACACTGCACTCTTACAAATTGGCTTTTGAAAACTAAAGGAGGGAACTTGTATTCTCCTAGATCTTCAAAAGCATACCTTGCCTTTGTGTTATTTGTTTTGAACTTCCTGCAGACTGACATCAAAGGTCAGTCCACTGCAGACAGACACTGGCATCCTAACACTTCAAGTTTGTATGCCATGGGGAGATGGAGAGATCCACTAACTAATACCTGGAATGGCCCAGATCCTGCTTTGGTTTGGGGCAGAGGGTGTGTACTGGCTAGTTTTGTGTGTCAACTTGACACAGGCTGGAGTTATCACAGAGAAGTGAGCTTCAGTTGGAAAAATGCCTCCATGAGATCCAGCTGTGGGGCATTTTCTCAATTAGTGATCAAAGGGGTAGTGCCATCCCTGGGCTGGAAGTCTTGGGTTCTATAAGAGAGCAGGCTGAGCAAGCCAGGAGAAGCAAGCCAGCAAGGAACATCTCTCCATGGCCTCTGCGTCAGCTCCTGCTTCCTGACCTGCTTGAGTTCCAGTCCTGACTTCCTCTGGTGATCAA
>JADRCD010189943.1:24532-39880 GCA_019843815.1 Montemys delectorum
TTGCTTCTTGGTCATGATGTTTGTGCAGGAATAGAAACCCTAACTAAGACAGGGTGCATGTGCATTTTTTCTCAGAAAGAAGATGAGGCACGGTGGTTGTATGAAAGACTGGTCCGTCAGGTGGATGCAGGTCCACAGCCTTCTTAGTAAGTGTGCTTAAAAATGCACTGCTGAAAAAATCTTTTTCTTTATTCTTTTGTTTTTAAGCTGACAGCTTTTTCTGTCACTCTGGAAATGCCCGCTTAATTCAAATCTGCTTGCTCAAGCCAAGAGCCAAATAAACAGTCAAATTCGTTTGCTCATGCTCAGAGCTAAAGTTTGGTTACTCCTACAGCGTTCAGCCCTTTCAGGTTGGTGCAATCCCAGAGTTTTCAGCCTGAAGTTACTAATCTGCAATTGAATTGAGGCCTGTTCTCAGCAAAGGTTCCCACTGTTGGAGCTGTTATTTTGCAACTCAATCAGGTGCCTGCACTCATCTCCAACACACTAGCGTGCAGCTTTATGAGGACTTCAAATAAGATGTCTTCCAGAGAGACTGACAGCTTGTGGACATTGCAGGTAGTAAAGGCATGTCTTGACATTAAATGCATGAGAATGAGGTGTATTTTGAGAACCTGTGTTCAGCGAGTTAGGTCTCTGGCAAAGAAATCAACCTAAGACTAAGGCACATGCCGAGTGGCTGTGTTTTGAAAAAAAAAAAAAAACAGGAAATGAGCCTGGTTTGTAGAATTCAAATGAGATGCACGTGATTCTCTATGACGAGTAAGATATTTTGCCAGTAGATATTATACTGCAGGTGAGATTCACCAAGGCACTGTGAAAATTCCTGTACAGGGCTGTGATCTATCATTAGGCCTTAGTCTTGCTATTTTATAAATGAAAAGGCAGGAACTGTTACCTCTCTCTTCCCCTCAGCCATCACACTTCTGGCAGTCTCTGCTTGGAAGCTACCACCTGGGGAGCTAAGACAAATGCTCTCTGCAGACTGTCAGTTCATCTTTGAAGAAGCTGCCTGAGCACTCCCACTGTCTGAGTATGACCACTAACTGAAGATCTTCTGAAGCTGGGGACTTTGACACCTGAACCTTTTTTGCAGTGTTTATGCTATATAAATATCATGTAATCTAGAGATTTGGTTTTGGTTTCTCCTATGACTATAAAAACCCTCGCTTATCTAAGTAAAGTGAAGTCTTGATTGGGCTATTTCAACTTGACTTCGTGATTTCTCTTTGCATTTTGAATCCTCTATTTCAGGTCCTTTGTTCCCTCCTCTGAGAGAACCCAGTTTTTGAAACTGCTGGGAGTTTCAATGCTAGACACCTGTCTGTAAGTACATCATAGCATCAGTAATAGTGTCAGTTCTTGTAGCCTTCTTTTGAGATTGGTCCAAATTTGGGCCAGTCACTGGATGTACTTTCCATCAGTTTCTTCTCTGTTTTTTGTGCCTTCAGTTCTTTTAGACAGAAACATTTCTGAGTCAGAGTTTTTGACTGTGGGATGCCAACCCTAGCCCTCCAGCTGATGCCCTGAATTTCTACTGAAGGTGGATTCTACAAGTTCTCTCCACTGTTGAGCATTTCATCTATGGTCCCTCCCTTTGATTCTTGAGATTCTCTCACCTCTCAGGTGTCTGGTGCATTCTAGAAAGTCCCCCGACCTCCATTTATTCTGCTGGCCCTTGAGGTGTCACTCCTGGTCCACACCAATACCTTATTATGTCCTTCTTTTCCCCTATCCTTCCCTATCCACTCTCCCACTCAATTTCCTCCCTCCCTCTGCCCTCTGCTTTCTGCTTCCTCCAAGTGGGATCCAGGTATTCTCACTTGGGCCTTTTGGCTTGTTAACCTACTTGAGTAACAGCACTTCTGATCTTACCATTTAAAATAATTTTCATACATACTGCCAGTGATCCAGTAAATGGAATGAGGTCCTGCATATCCAAGCTTTTACTTATCTTTTCTTTAAGCCATCTCTTTCTCTTCCTGTCCCCCAACTCAACTCCTACTATCTATGAAATTTCAACCAGATCAAAATTCTACTATTCTTGTTCCAGCTAATGAACCTCCCTCTTACTGTCTCTGATCTGTCTCTATAATCTCTCCTACTTCCCCAGCCTCCTCAGCTTCCCATCTCACCAAACTTCCCCAGAGTCTCCTTGCTCAACTTCTTCATACTCCTTTCTTCCTCTGCCAACTATAGGCTGCTCCAGACATCCTACTTGGCATCTACTTTCAGCCCTCCCAGTGCTCACTCTAGATCTGCAGCCAACTCCTGCCCCCATGCCCCCAATTCTTCCCTTACCCAGACTAACTCAATGTCAATCCTTTCTTTAAGGGAACTTGCTGTGGTAGACGGTCTAATTAGAGTACATATCCCCTTCTCAATAAGTGAACTTTCTTAAATAGAAAAAAGACTGGGATCTTATACCTCTAACTCCTCTGCCTTTATTAAAGAATGTCAGTATATCACTCAATCTTATATCTTGACTTTTCATGATATACATATGACTCTCAGTAATAATTTACTCCCTGAGTAGTGTAGGCAAGTTTGGGAGCAGATTAGGATGCATGAAGACAAGATTCATCAAACAGACTTAGCATATCCGATCAAGTCTGAGACAATTCCCAACCAGGATTCTCAGTGGAATTGTAATTCCCTACATGATATTCTAGCCAGATATTGATTCACAACCTGTGTCTTGGACTGTCTCTATAGGGCTGCCATAAAACCAGTAAAATTTGAAAAACCCCAAGAGGTCATCCATGATAAACAAGAAAACTAATCTCAATTTTTAGAGCATATTACATAGGCCCTATTAAAATATACTAATTTAGATTCTGAAAACCCAGAAGGCAAACATTGCATGATGACCTACTGCTTTTCCCAAAGCTATCTTAACATTAAGGTCAAACTTAGACACTTAGAGAGGGAACCCCCAATTCCACAGGCAGAAGGTTTGACACTGGCCTTTCAAGTGTAGTATCAGAGAGATGAAAAGGCCATCAGACAAAAATCCCTTATGCAAGCAAAGGCTGTGTAACCAGCCCCAGCCACAGTCCAGGCTTCCTGTCCTTCTAAGGCTCAGGAACCACCAGTTCCCTGTTTCAAATGTGGTCAACAAGGTGATTGGGTATGGATTGCCCTGACCCCTGCAAGCCATCAAGGCCATGTCCAAAGTGCCATCAAGAGGGACATTGTGCTATTTCCCCCATGTCACTCAGAACAGATGAACATCACCCTCCCCAAGTCACCCTCCAGTTGATCTTCTATGCTTATACATAGATGACTGAATGGGCCCAAACTCCCTTGACATTAACACTTCCATCACCACCAGGTAGCCTTGAGAAGTCATCATGGTATCTCAGTGGCCCATCTCCATCCACTTGAAAACTTTGACCGCTTACTTGGTCCTGAAGGAATTCTGGGGACCCATCTCTCCTCATTTCCCTGTTGTTGGGGTATGGAACAGCCTTACCAACATCATCAGACCCCTGTGTCTGAATTGCATTTTTAGGGGTGTTCCTCTCACCCATTCCTTTTTGTTAGTGCCAATGTGTCCTGTCCTCTTTCGGGAAAGGATCTTCTAGCCAAGTTGGGGGCCTCCCCCTCCCCCATTTTGCTCCCCTCACCCATTTGCCTAAAACCAAATTTGTCAGCAGCCCCTCTTCTTCTCCTCCTAGCCTCCAAACCTACTAATTATAACACGTCATTTTCTTTGACAGCCTCTCTGGGACCTCCAGAATCCCTTTTCATTTTTTTCTGGTTGTTATCCAGTTACAGAACCCTACCAGGTATATCACCCAAGCTTACTACCCTCTTTCCCTCCAGAGCCTGAAGGAACTTAAGTCTATCATCTCTGATCTCCTAAGGAAAAAAGAACACACTTCTACCTCTTCCCCCTTTAACACTCATATATTAGCAGTTAAGAAATCTAATGGAACCTATTACCTGGTTCAAGACCTCAGCTCATTAATTCTACGGTGGTTCCTCTCCATCTTGTTGTGGCTAATCCTAACACACTTTTTTTCCATTATCTCCTTAGGAGCATCTTGTTTCTCTGTCCTAGATCTCAAAGATACATTTTTCTCTATTGCTCTAGATGCCCAGTCACAGAACATCATTGTCTTTACCTTCATTGACCCCGATACCTACTTTTATACCCAATTCCCCTGGACTGTTCTACCTCAGGGATTCTGAAACAAGGCTGACTGCCCACATCTATTTGACCAGGCTGTCTTCCAACTTACTTTTTCTATCTTGTCCTAAATCTAAGATTGTCCATTACATAGATGATATTTTTCTCTACAGTCCTTCTCTAGAAATCAGACAAGTTGATACCTCTGCTTTTTTAATGTCCTGTCCAGTCAAGGCAACAGAGTCTTACCTTCTATTACTGGTGTTCCTACAACAGAGTCTTACCTTCTATTACTGGTGTTCCTACCACCCCAGACCTTTTCACTATCACTCTTTTTATCATGGCAGACTGTGTTAAGATATTTGGGATCCGTTCTTTCAGAACAGTAAGCTCCTTAGACTGTAACAGAACAAGAACATTTGATACAGCCCAGAACACATCAGTTCTATGTGGCACTCAGGTATATCATTATCTGCCAGCTGTCCACAAATTTGCACATTGGTATTCCTTTTCTCTGAATTAGGAGTAATCCATGGAGCAGAGCCTCTACCAGTCCTGGCTGTAGAATCAATACCTGCCCAACATAACAGGAAGGGAGTTCAAATGGTGCTACTCCTGGTTACTACAGGAATAACTCTAAGTATTGGTACCAGAATGGCAGGGCTGACTGTTTCTCTAACCTTATACAATCAGTTCTCTTCCCAGCTTGAAAATGGTTTTCAAGAGTTGAGCCAAACCATGCTCAACCTCCAAAGACAGATAGATTCTGTGGCAGCAGTGGAGCTTCAGAACTGATGTGGACTAGATGTTCTTACAGCTAAAGATGGGGTCATTGCCTTTTTCTCCAAGAATAATGCTGCTTCTATGTAAACCAGTTTATAACAGTGAGAAAGAAAGTCTAGCAGGTATAATAAGACATTCAAAAACCCAGGTAATATAATGAGGCCTCTAATTCCTGGGTTCCCTATGTGCAAGTGAATACTGCCCTTCCTAATTCCCCTTCTTATTTTTCTGGGTTTTTTTTATTATTTGCTCCCTGTCTTATTAACTTTGTCTCCACATTCCACTAATGACAAAAGCAAAAAATTTTTAACAAAACAATCAGTTCTTTTTGCAGGATTACCAACCAGTGTCCACAGAAAAGCCTGATGCAAATGACTATTAAATGAGCACCAACAGTGATGGTTAGTTAAGCCCACAAATTGATGACAACCCTAGACAACAGAAAGCAGTTTAAGAGATCTGATGCCCCTATTCCTGCCTCACCATTGCCCTCCCCCCATTTTATCCTCTCTTTATGATGAGAAAAAGAGAGGAATTTTAGCATCAGGTTCATCTGTGGGCAGCTAGAAATGTCTTTTCAACCAGCTCTCAGACCCAGTGATGAATCATGTCATCACTAGGTGGCAGTGCTGCTCCTATGTCCGTTGCCATGGCACCTGCTGCACCTCCTTTTGCTCATGTATCACATGTGTCACAGCCTGGATAGAAGACTCATCCTTTCAGCCGACAGCCCTTTTGTTCTATCCTTTCCCAGATACTGCCTCTGCCAATAAAACCTACCATGTGAGACCTGCCACATGGTGTGATTTGTGTGGGATTTCACTGCCTATTCTAATACAATGCATTCAGGACATTTCCAGTTTACAATGAATTTACTGAGACATGACTCCATTGTAAATCCAGAAGGATTTATACTTCAATATGAATAATTACTGTTAAAATTATATGAATGTGGTATGATATTGTATCCTGTGATTTTGAGAGGCTAAGGCCAGATGATCACAAGTACAAAGTCAACCTGAGATGCTGTAGTAGCTAGTTTTGTGTATCAACTTGACACTTTCTCAATTAGTGATCAGTTAGTGAAGGAGGACTCAGTTCATGGTGAGTAGTTCTATCTCAGAGCTGGTAGTTCTGGGTTCTATGAGAAAGTAAGCTGAAAATGGCATGTGAAGCAAACCAGTAAGTATCACCACCTATAGCCTCTGATTAGCTCCTGCTCCTGAATCTTGTCATGTTTTTGTTCCTGTCCTTACTTTCTTCAGTGATGAATAGCAATGTGGAATTGTGAACCAAAAAACAAAACAAATAAACAAACAAACAAACAAAACCAATTTCTTCCTCAGCTTGCTTTTTGGTCATGGAATTCCTATTTCATTGCAGCAGTAGAAACCACAGCTACGGCAGATGAATACTATGATATGTATGTATATATAAATTTATATATATATATATACATATATATATGTATATGTATATATTATATATATACAAACATTTATTTATATATTATGTAAAAAAATGGTCAGTTACTCAATGGAATCTCCATATGCAAATGTGCTGGATGAAGAAGAACTAAGAAATGTTAAAATGTCTTTTTGCCCAAAAACCCAATGAAGAGTTTTTTCCTCTTGATACCTTGAATTCTGCTTGCTCAACTTGCCTGAGGAATCAGATTCTTCCTATTCAAACTTCATCCTCTCTTCTAGGTAGAACTTGACTTTCTAAAGCTTTTCACAGTTCTCAGAGTCCTTGTGTGAATGTGCTCTTTGAAAAGCATAATCCCTTCTTAGGAAGCTTCGTCCAAACATTAAAAAAAAGTGTTTAACCAAAATGTAAAAGATTTCTATCATTTCTTACAAGATAAGCTCATGAGGGTAACTTGACCTGAGAGGTTACATTCTTTGAAGGTTAATTCAGGAAATGCATGCTTTTCAATGAACATGAATGCACTGGGCAGAGCAGCTGTTTTTCTGAGCTCTTATTAAAAATGAAATGGACAAAGGCAGAAGAGTAAGAATATTCCCTCACTTTGATATAACAGGTAATAGAGCATGAGTAGAGTAGATATGAGATTTGGCATCCAAAGTAATAAACATTATAATCTTCAGATATCTCTGATAAGAAATATACATTTCTTTCTTGGCTTTGGGTAAAGTTAAGCTGCAAGGGAGCAACTGTAATGAACATTGATTCTTTGCATTATTAATTCTTTTTTTGCATCTGTTTGTTTTCTTTCTCTGCTTGTTTTTTTTCCTAACAAAAGACTTCAAGATTTCTGGCTTTTGTGAGCTAATATCTACAAGTCCTTCACTAGCTTTGTCCTATGGGGATATGGAATCTGCTTTGCTTTGACAAGTAAATTAGGGTGCATTTCCTGAAACATTGATCTGGGAAGCTAGCTGGCAGGGTCTGCAGCTGCCACACAGTACTAAAATGGTCTGCAGAAATTGATGCTTCAGGATCCCCACTATTGAGTTTGCTTGTAAACTGCCTTGCACTTAGCTGTCCAAATATCAAATGATTGTAGTTCTTTCTTGTACACTAGTCTCTTGAACCCTCTTAATGTATATTATAAAAATCAGATTTCTTGCATGCTAATTCTAGTTTGAGAATGTTTATAATTAAGCCTGTAAATGTGGGGCTCTCTGCTGTGTAGATTTTCTATGAGAGTGGTAAAGTTAAGAGGAGAACATAACACTCTTTGCAATGTCTGAAGGACTTATTCATGAGCATAAGTGGGACATAGTGGTTAGGCCCTTTCACAGTGTGGTTCTGGTTATACTGAGACACCTGGAGGTCAGAGAAGCATTTTAAGATGCTGCTATAAATATAGGGTAAATGAATACTTGTTTTAGGGGTCAGTTGTGATGCCTGTGAGGTATTAAACAAATCACACTGAAAGAGCAATTAACATTTGACACAATCAACAAGCTCAGGACACTGACCTTAGGTCACAAAGTTTTTAAAACCCAGGTGAGAGAAAAGGGTTAGTAATATTTTATATTTCCAGATCTCCTTGTCAATATACATGTTCTACATAGGTGTGTACCTTGTCTATTTTAGTCTATGCTCATAGGAAGGCCTGTATTCACCATCTTATTTCGAAATAACATCCTGTTCCTTCATTCATTCGACAAACTCCATTTAAATCTATTGCTGCCTCACATCCTATTTTATTATATTCCTTGATTGTATTTTTTAATTTGATATTATCATATAATTATATCTTCCCTTTCCTCTCTCCATTCCCCCCCAGAAGCTTTACAATTTTCTGAAGATGTCATGTAACTATTTGTGTGTGTGTGTGTGTGTGTGTGTGTGTGTGTGTGTTTGTGTCTGACATTATAGTAAGAACACCATGAGAGCTGTATATTTCTTTGTTTTTAACGAACAAGTTTTTACATTCATAAACTGGTATTCATCACAAAGAGGGAGTGTTGAATTAAATATTAATTAATAAATCCTGGTGGCATTTGTTGGCTACCTACCTCAAACTTTTATATTCCCAAATGAAAAACACACATACAGCCTTTAATTGTAATATGTTTTAGGCAGTATAATAGCTGGGCCACTGACTAACTTCCACGTGGTTAATCCCTCTCCTGGAATAATCCTGAGTTATTATTTACTAAAGTTTACATTCTATCTTGGCTGCTCTGAACCCAGAGGGCTGCCCAACTGGGCCACACTGTGGACTGCACTCTCCCTGCTCCTTTACATGGCAGTTATACCTCTCTGTCCTGCACTCTTATCAGGCACTGTATCTCTCCTTTCCTCCACACTCTCTGGGCACGGCAGATCTCCTTGTCCCTTCTCTCTCCCAGTCTAACCTGGCAATCCTAAGCTCCCACCTCTGTCTGCCCAGCCATTTTCTGTAGGCATCTTCACATCTTCATTTACCAATCAGAACCAACTAAGGGCAGGTTCCCAGAATCTATGTGCAGACACTCATGTAAGCAGTTTTGGGGACCCAAGTTAATATTAGAATACAAGTAGCATTAGGCCATACCTACTACAGGGGAGTGATACTTAAGTTTATGTGCATATCTATTCTGTGCTATGCTTCTTCTGCTACAAGGTATGAGCAAGCAACTGCCACATGGTCTGGCTATCATGGTGTCTCTGTCTCCTGCTGCCACACTTTCCTTTTCATAATAAACTTTATTTCTTCAAACCATAAGTCAAAATAAAACTTTCCTCCATTTAGCTGCTTCTTTTCGGGTATTTTTTTCCACAGAAAACTGGAAACAGGAATTTTGGTCATTAATGAGAGTAATGTGAAAAGAATGTATCTATGAAAATTCAGAAAAGAATAAGAATTAGAACTGTGCTAGATACCATTCACTTTGTATTCTGGGGAGAATTGATGGTAGATGACCTGTGTCTTGAAAATCTGAATGATAATGAATTCTAACATAGGAAAATAAAGTATTTGATGTGGAAAATTTCAAGATAGCACACCATTTTCACTGCTGCAAGGTTGTTTCCTGATCAATTTGCCATGGTTTTCAATAAAAGAGGGTGAAAGAGCAGAAAGTAAAATAGAAACATATGTAAATTTTGCTGTTTCTTAAAGAAAATGAGCTGGAACCAAGTTAAGCCCAAGGACAAGACAGAGCTAATAAAATGGTTATAATTCTTCAAGTCTGTCAATGAGAAATCTCTGATTTTGCAGTGGAAAAATTAGACAAGGTGTGTTTTTGACAGTATGGCTCCATCCAATGGAGGCTCCACATATTCATTTGAAAGGAGACTGAAAAGACAGAACCTTTAGGAACCCTTATGAAAGAAATTGCCTGTGGGTGGATGTTTACAGCGTTAGCTGTAAAATCACAGAGACATTGATGCAGGTGCAGTCTAAGAGGGTGAGGTCAGGTGACCATGACCCCCATGGAGAGGTTTGTAACTATATTCAAGTAGGGGCAGCACCCTCAATCCCCTCTACATGCAGGTGAGGCATTCTTAACCTCTCAGACCAAGCCAATAGAAAGCATCTGCTGTCAGACCTCAACCCACCCCAAAAATGTATATAAATTCCTATCCAGAAAGCATAAATGTCTCTGAGAATTACTCCATCCCCTGGGAGCATATGTTGTACAAGAATTGTAACACTTCCTGGGGAAGAGAATGCTCTCCTGAAGCCTTCACTGCAAGAAGCTCCTCTGTACCTTGCTTGCTAACTGAGTTCCCCTACCCCAACTCCACCCCTGCAGCTTGGCTGTGGACAGTACAGTGTCTTGGAGAAGCAGCAGCACCAGAGCAGCAGAGGCCATTGCACTTCTCCCTCCCTGCTTGGACCTCTTCTCTTGAGCACTCCCTCTGGGCCTTAGATCTCTGCAGATAGTATCTCCCTATACACAGTCAACTGGCAAGTTGAATTCACTTTAACTGATACCATGGGAAGGTGAGCCTGACACCCCCCCCCCCCAAATCTAGAGACCATCTGTCTTGTCCTGCTGTGCTTTTAGGCAGTGCTATCATGTGGATTTGGACAAGTTGAAGGGGCAATGAAAGCTTTCTGGCCAGAGTTACTCTGTGGTGTTGGCTGAAGCGCCCCTATCTAAATCCTGACAGCCTGCAGTGGGAATTGGCAAAGTCTTTCTATCTAACTTCTTAAAATTAAAACAAGAAACCTAGTAACACAGCAACCATAGGGAGCAGCCAGTTCTTAAATCTGGTAGAAGGATTAGCATTTTGGACCTCGGTGCAATCCCGTAAGACCAATAGGTCAACGGAACATTCCACTGGACAAAATGTTTCTCCTCTTTTCTGTCATATGCAACTCATCATTGCATAAAAAAGTCCCTCCAGGTCAGGGAGATACGTGCTCTATTAAAAATCCCATGGAATAAAAATAGCCAAAAAAAAAAAAAAAAAAAAAAAAGCCTCTTTGTTTTCAGGGGAAATCCTTCAGATGGTACCATACATGGCCAATGATAATATTTATAAACCTGCCTCATGGACTCAAGTAGCTTCTCTCATCAGAAGCAGAGATACCCAAGAAGGAAAAAAAAATATATCCTGTGATGTTTTGTCAATCTTAGCTGCAATTCAACAATGCATAGGGCCATCTAAAATAGGATAGGCTGATAACAATACAGCCTATGAGCCTTTTTGGCCAAATGAGCCCAAAGATCAAGGTCCTAAAGGCCACCCTATTTCAGATCTCATAGACCCTATCCAACTAATAAGGGAAATACAATCCATCTATCCACCCCTTCCTCCTTATCTCTCAGAGGAAACACTAAATAAACCATCTGCTCCTCCTATTCCTTCTTCCTTCACTCAAGGACAGGGTTCCATTTGAAAAACAAATGAGCTTCCAATGTCCTCTCTCCCCAACCCACATTCAACCATCCAACCCAAGAGAGATATATCCTCAACCCATTCCCAAAGCCACAAAAGCCAAAGCCCTACAAAACACTTTGACAAAAACCCACCAAACTCCGTAGTCCCCTACCCAAACCATCTACCATTGCAATAACTTTGTTATTTTGATGGTCCTTTGCAAAAACAAACCCCACCTTCTGTCCTACTCAGAAGTCCAATACATAACTAGAATCCCAAAACACTTGAGCATTCCTCATTAATACTAGCAGTGATTGAACTAAACCATTTCACTTGTACCCATCCCAAGCATCAGACTTAAAAGAACTCAAGTAGGCAGTGAAGGAAGATGGAATCCATGCACCCCGGACAAAAATCTCTCCTACAGAGCCATATTACCAACCTAAACACGTCCTAAGATTGGAGGGATGTTTCCACTTCTCCCTGCCCAGCCCAATGTTTTTGGGATGGGAAGCCCTATTTTGAGATGCATGTCATTAACAAGTCAGGCAAAATCTGATATCCTATGATGTTTTGATGAACCCTTTGCCCAGGAAGACGTTTCCACTGGAGCACAACAGGTGATACAACCAGCAGGGTATTATGAATACATCTGCCTCTGTGCAACCCAAGCTTGGGATAGGTTCACTTGACCCTAAGATTCAGGAAACCTACTTCCTCCCTGCTCCCTCCCTCTCCCTCTCTCTCTCTGTCTCTCTGTGTCTCTGTCTCTGTCTCTGTCTCTGTCTCTGTCTCTGTCTCTGTCTCTCTCTCTCTCTCTCTCTCTCTCTCTCTGTCAAATGTCAGGAGAATCCCTATCTAATTTTGTTCTCAGAACTAGAATGAGCCTAGAAAGAAAAATCCCCAACCCCGTAGCCAGAGAGATCCATATGTATATACTGGATCCCCATAAGGCTTCTATGGGAGTATCTGTCCCTCTTACTGTTGGGGATGACAACTGCCCCCTCTTAAATTTAAAGGCTCCAGTGACTTTCCATTCTTATTATAAAGGGAGGAACAATATATTTTTTAGTAGAAACCATTCCTGCATTGAAGGAGATTAGAATCTGTTATGGGAAAGGAGTTTTGTGGGCTTTCATTTCTCCAATGTCCTGTATCTCCAGACCTGAAGCAGATTACTTCTGTTTTTACTCCTGCCACAAATGCCCGAGCTACACTCTCCCGTGTGTAATGGGATAAGACCCCACAGGGTGCAAGAGCTAAGCCTCGCTGACCATTAGCTTTTGAGTGTTTATTTTGTTCTTAACATGTTGAGCCAAATATTGGGAGAGGCTCCTTGCTCTAGCGCAGCAAGTGCTTGGGCAATTACTACCTTGTCATGTTTTTGTTGGGCTCTGAGCTTGCAAACTATCCAGAGAAGAAACACTAAGCCAGCACACAAGGCAACACTAAACAGGCCAATCTCCACCCACTCCTCAAAGAAAGAAAAGGCTGAAGAAATCCAAGAGGAGAGTCCTTCAGTCAGTGATAGATCCACTCGTGTCGAGTTGATGGCTACTATTGCCACTCGCAATGATTCAAGGGTCTCATCAAATCCCTCCAACCAATTCCCTGCAAGATATAAAGATAATTTTATGGACAAGTTAGCTGCCTGTGTGTAATTATCATACTGCACGCTGGTAATGCACAGGGCGCCCAACCTTCTTTCACACCCCAATTGGGCTAATGGGAAAAGAATATCCAATCTTTCTTTTATTAAATCAATGTGCTGATTGACCACCATCAGCCTGCCTTTTAACTGGGCACTAGCAGAAGTGTGATGGTCGACTGCGTCTGCCACCGTTGTAGATAGTTGATTTAAAACTGTGTCTGTTTGGACTGAGGTAGACATGGCAATCCCAACGGCAGTAGTTGCAACCGCAGTGACAGAGATCGCCGTTATAATGGCTGTGGTTATTCCAAAATCTCTTTTCTGCCTGAATAATGACAGAGTAGATGGGATTTCTATGGGAACGGGAACCCTTCTTGACACTCTAGCAACCATGGCATGCCTTGTCTGTTTGGCAATCTAACACTGAGACATTACGCAGGAATCATTAGTACAATTTTCAAATGAAGAATTTGAAAGAATAAACAGGAAGAGGGGATAAACACACACCGGGTAGGAGAAAAGTCAATTTGTTTTTGAATTTTATCAACCCCAGTAATTTTTATAGTAGAATTATTATATATTTTCCAGGTTCCATCAGGTCGCTGGGTTGCTATCTTATGAAACTGATAAAATTTGGAAGCGCCATTAAAGATGGCTTTTTCTGTGGTTCCACCCTGAATAAAGACCAACAGACTAAGATCTGTGCAACTACCATTAACTCCACAGAGTAATCACGTATGGAAAGGATGTACCCTGAAATCTTGAATAAACATGCCCTGTTTCATATTCTCTTCTCTTTCCGAGCCAAACTTCATATTAGGGGAGAAGGAAAAGGTCTTATCTTGGTTTGCCCAATTAGTAAGAAGGGACTGACAATCAGACCAAGGAGGAATGGTCTCTTTATTATCTAGACTACAATGGGGAACTATCCTAGGTTTTATTAGTTATAAAAAGCTTAGGGAACACAACTGAATTATATCTAATTGGCATAGGTTTTGGATAGGCAGATAATATAGCCCATCGCTATTCCCCCCATATACTAGGAACCCAAATCTGGAGAATCACGATGAGGACTGAAAACGTCTGTAGATGAGTCCTTTGAGGGGTCATTTTCAGATGCCACGAGTCGTCGCGTCAGTCAGTCTGGCAGCCAAAATGGGTTATCTTTGTCCTGCGGAAAAACACAAACAGCTCCCCTGGATCTTATTAAAATAGGATCCGGGCCTTTCCATTGGCCAGTCAAGACATTCTTTCACTTGACCATCTCCTTTGGCCTATTAGGCTCTAAACAATGACGGTCAGCAGCCGAATGGCCCTGACTGTCCAAATTTAAAAAATTAAGAGTAAAGAGTACTATAGAGACGGTTACTCGTGGCACTAAGGGTAGAGCCTCTTTGACTCCCCCTTTTTGTTTAATTAAATAAGATTTCAGCATGCAGTGAGCCCGTTCTATGATGCCTTGTCCTTGAGGGTTGTATGGAAGGCCCGTCAGGTGAGTCACCTCAATTTGGCAACAAAACTGTTTAAACTTTTGAGAAATATAAGGTGCCCCATTGTTGATTTTGAGAATTTTAGGCTTTTCCCAGGCACTCCAGGCCTCAAGGCAATGTTGGATAACATGTGCTGCCTTTTCTCCCGATAAGGGGGAGGCAAACATAATTCCAGAACAGGTGTCAATAGAAACATGTAAATACTGAAGTCTCCCAAAGGATGAAATATGAGTAACATCCATTTGCCAAATCTGCAATGGCCTAATTCCTCCTGGATTAATTCTCACATGAGGCACGGGTAAAAATTGACAGCAATTCTGACATTGAGTAACTATATCTCTCGCTTTTTTTCTAGTTATATCAAATCGACGACGTAACGTCTCTGTTGTCACATGAAACTTTTTATGAAAATTTTTGACCAAATCCAATTTTGAGGATAGGGCGATAGCAACCAACTTTGTGGCTCTATCTGCCAAGTCATTTCCTTGAGACATTGGACCTGGTAGACCAGAGTGAGCCCTAATATGTGTAATAAAAACAGAATATCTTCTATTGGCCAAGGTAAATTGAATCTTTTGGAAAACTTCTACAAGCCTACTAGAGGGCCTAATCAATCCAGCAACTTCCAAGACTTTAACTGCATTTACCACATAAAGGGAATCAGATACAATATTCAAGGGGCCTGGAAAGGTTTCTAAGACTTCCAGTACCACCAAGCACTCCACAATTTGAGGTGAAACTTCATTATATTGTTTAGATGTAACTTTATTATCAACCACATAACTGCCTACTCCTGTAATTGACCCATTTGTATACACCACTATCCCGTTGGGGAACGGTTCTTGAGATAAGATACGTGGGAAGACGATAGCCTGACTCAAGGCAAATTGTAAAATAGGATGTCTAGGATAATGATTATCTATTTGGCCATTGAAAGAGGTGACTAACACCGCCCAAACATCAGAGGTAGCAGTTAATATTTGAACCTGATGTGCGGT
>JADRCD010189944.1:0-13788 GCA_019843815.1 Montemys delectorum
TTGGTTTTTTGAGACAGGGTTTCTCTGTGTATCCCTGGCTGTCCTGGAACTCACTCTGTAGACCAGGCTGGCCTCAAACTCAAAGATCCACCTGCTTCTGCCTCCCAAGTGCTGGGATTAAAGACGTGCACCACCACTGCCCGGCTAATTTGGTCCTTTTCTGTTTTTCTTTGGAACAATCTTTTACCCTCGAACACAGTTTTAAATATTTTCATTACTTTTATTTACTGTGTGCATATGTGAGTGGGGATGTGTGTGTACCTGTGTGTGCCTATACATGTGTGTGCCTGTACATGTGTGCATGTGCCATGGCACATGTGTGGAGATCATAAGTCACCTTGGTTTTTTTCCTTCCATTAGGATTCTGGGGATCAGATTTGGTGGCAAGCATCTTTACCTGAGCCATCTTGGTGGTTCCTCTTTAGAGCAAAATATTATTTTACAAAGTCCTTTTGTATCTGAAAACATAACCTTTGTCTTTAATCTCCCCCAAAAGACATTTTTATATCTATAATTTAGCTCTTTTAACTTTATTTTTAAAGAAGACATTTCTCTTTTTAAAATAAAATAATTATATTCCAAATGAAAATCTCAGGAAGCCAAATGTGAAGCACAGAGAACATGTGTATCACATTGACTATCCAACAGTTATAAATGCAGGTAAAAAAAAAACAAAACCAGTAATAGTACTGTCTTTTCTTAATAAACTTAACTTAAATATCTGTTAAAGGTTTAAGCCTTGTTTCATCAGGCACTTTAAAACTCTTTGGATTTAGAAAATATTTGTTAATTTTATGTATAAGTGTTTTGCCTGCCTGCATATATGTGCATCATGTGTATGCTTGATGCTCACATAGGTCAGAAGGAAGGCATGAAATCCCCTGGATCTGGAGTTATGGTTGTGAACCTCAGTGTGAGTTCTGGGAATTGAACCTAGATCCTCTACAAGAGCAATAAACACTTTTAACCACTGAGCCCCAGAAACTGCCTTTGTAAAGGAGGTCAGAGGTCGATGTGGAGTATCTCTATATATTAAGGCACAAACTCCCAGTCAACCCAGAGATTGCTGGCTTGCCCCAGGGATGCCCTCATCTCTCTTTTCTGAGAGATGACAGGCAGGTTGCCCACCTAGTATTTAAATAGATTAGGGAGGTCCAAACTTAGCTCCTCACACCTATGCTACGAATCTCTTCACCCACGGAGCCACCCACCTCCCCAGTTTAGCATTCTATGTCACCTACTCTGTTCTATCTTGGACCCTGGATGGAGATAAGATATTATAAACTGCCCCAAAGATTTTAAGATTACCAAGGCAAACCATGGCCCTGATAGAGTGCCTCACCCATAAAGCAGGATTCCTACAAGGTTACAGATAATCTTGCTTGACCTTGTTTGGTTGTCTGTTGAGACAGCTAGTTTTATCTTGGGGGACCAGCTTTCTGGAGGGAGGTACTGCAGGAGGGAAATTAAGTTCCCTGCAGCACTTATTCCTACCTATTAGGGGTGGCATCCACCTTCTTTCTCTGGTGGACTTTCAGTGGGAGAAAATCTTCACTATGGGTGTGGGCACTATCAAACACAATCCCCTCTGCTGAAAGGTTGTGGTCTAGTCCCTTTTACTGCCTCTTGTTCCTTTTAAGCTGACAGAGACATCTAACAGGCCCCTCCCATAAGAATTTATCAAAATAGATGTACCGGTCACCTGACCAGGGAAATCCCCTTCAAAAAGCTGTAACACTAAAACTGAAATGCACAGCGCTATGGTAAGGTTGAAGGACAAAGTCTTCAATTAATGAGATATGATACCCTTATATCTCATAAGACCTCGCCTTGATACTGCTAAGCCTGCCCAACAAAGAAAGAAAAAAAAAAAGTGGAGCCTTTCTCTTTTCTTTCTGCTGGCTCCTTTCTCAGGTACTGGCTAAAATCCTAAGCCTACTTGCCAACTCTGCATTTGCTATCTGAAGACACCTCTACTGTCTCCCTGCCCCCGTGCAGCTGACAACAGGCTTCCATTGCTCAAGTCTGCTTGCTTTCCTGACCTCCAATTCTGAAAGCTTGACTTTCTTCCTTGTCTTACCCAGCTTCCAACTTCCCCCAGCTTGCCTGCTCTGTTGTTTTTCTCTCAAACTCCAGTAAAATTGTCCTCTATGTTCCTTCTGAGCCCCTTTTTAAGCCCTTTTACATACCAGACTCTGTGTTTTTTTCAACTAGAAAGGTAATGGAGGGTCGTTTAGTTAATCACCAACTATGACAGGTGAGATAAGGTCTAACATTTGTAAGGGTCCAGGATTCACCAAAGAATGATGCCCTGGACTAGAATAATATGTAAAAGCAAGGAGTGTTTTATTCTGCAGAAGTCCAGCATGCTTCCAAGTCCCCCATTACCAAGATAGAGAGACCCTGAAGTGAGCTCGAAGGCTGAATTTAAAGCAAGTTAGGGGAATTCTGGGGAGGGGTAGGTGACCTCTAACTTAATCTCTAAGGACATGCCTAAGCATTACTGGGGCCCAGGGGGCTGGAAACTGTTGCTGGGGAAGTCTGGAAACTGCTGCTGACCCATTGTCCTTGCCTTAGGCCAGGTGATGGGACAGCTTCTGAAGCCTGTACTTGCCGGGACTTGCCCAGTTCTTGGAAACAGAGATCCTGAACTGCTGATTTGAAGCCTGTCAGTCACAAATACTATGTGTATAGTACCATATAAGGCATAGAGGAAGGGGAAGACTCTTCATGCCTCCATTGGGGGGTCCACAAACAAGACCCAAAAGGGAAGATCTCGAGTATCAAAGGCGAACAAAATCTTGGAAGATCCAGAAGCTGCATGGGGTAGTGTTATATTCGGTGTGAGTACCCCACTCTCGAAGAATCAGGAAGGAGGCTGCTGCAATAACATGAGGTTAATTTTTTTTTATCGAAACTAGTATACTAGGGTCACTCTGTATTCGGGACAGGAGTGACCCAGAAGAAACAAAGCTCTAAGTTTTTATACCATTTTCAGAACAGAGTTTTACAGCTTACACCGTGGACTGGTTACAGTTTACACCGTGGGCTGGTTATACTTTATCTTTTTCATTGTTCTTTAGTTTCTATTGACCTTTCTCCTCCAGGTGAGGATAAGATACCTGTGACTCGAAGGAGGGGTGGGGAAGATCCGCCCTCCCAGGGATATCTCCTGGAATTGTGCATTCCTTGGGGATGGGTGTTTGCTCTGTAAACTCTTCTAAAACCCTTTGTCTTAAGGATAAGTGGACCTCCTTGTTTTTTGGTATTTTTATGAGGTATCTCCGTTTGCTCAATTTTTACAGTAGTTGATGGAAAATTACTCAGCACAGGCCATCTTATATCATGTCTACATAATACTGGGGCAAGGAGGCAGCAGATACCAAGAGAAACTACAATCAAGAAGGCGAGAGAGAAGAGAAAGAACTGATCATAATCTGTGAGAGCGTGAACGGTAGCCTTGCTCTTGGTTGAACTAAGGCTCGGAACCCTGGTGACCCTGAAGGGACAGCAGGCACTTTGCCTGTTTCTGGGCATCAGGCCGCTGTCACTAGCTGCAGCTCCGTAGATTTGTGGCCCTCAGTCACATAAGGTCAATGCCCCAAGCCCCTCCACGTGATCTGTGGTCACATAGGCTCAAGACAGATCTCCATTTTAATGAGGTACCTAAAGGCCTGGAGGCTTAGCCAACAATCTTTCCTTCCTAGACACTCTTCCCTGCAAAAGGTATTTAATCTCAGGCCCACACTGAGAAATGGGGGATGGTTTTACTCATCCACTTTCCAGCATGACAATAAATGCCTTAAAACCATGGACTGCCTCTTCTCATCGGGACCCACAGTGGGGAGCCTAGAGAAGTTTTTGTCTACAGAGCTGCAATCTAATCTACCATAGAAGGCCTCTCTGTCTTCCCAGCCATGGTTGCCACCAAGCCAAGACCAAGCCAACCCCGACAAGCCAAGAACTCTCTCCCCTTTTCCCCCTTGGCCCCAGGCTAGATACAGCTTGTGGGCCCCCACTGCGGCATCCAGTGATGCCTGGGTGTCTGAGAGCCTGAGAACCTGATGGCCCCAGCCTTGTTGCAGGCCCAGGGACCCCAGAACCAGCTCTGGCTGTCCCGCGCCTCAGACTGTGCTTCCTCCTCCTCCCCCAGTAGTGTCCTAGGGCTTCCTTACAGCCCAATACCTGTCTGGTGACAGTGTGGGGTAGGCACTGTCAACTTCCCACATCCCGCCTGCCTCACCAAGCCCTGTGGTAGAGCAGACACAGGACCCCATAACTCTATAATAATCCTATCTCTGAACACCCAAAGGCCACTCTCACCTAGAGTACCATGTGAACCCAGAGTGGAGCTTAGTCCTGACTGCAGACCACAGACAAAAAGGCAATCAGAACACAGCAACACGGTAAGGAAAAGCCTGGGTGTGGTTACATCGGGGGACTTTAGAAGCTGAAACCCGTGTAGGCTTGGAGAACAGCTGCCAGGGCAGCAACAGTTCGAACAGCACTATACAACACCAGCTGGGAAACTCCTACAGAAGGGCCATTCCTAGTGATGGCCAATCAGTGTCACCCTAAGATTCTGCATACCGAGCAATCTGGTCTAACAAGTTTGATCTGGAGACTCTTATAGCAGGTCTCTCATCAATAGTCTGTTTCATAAGACATCCCAGAAAGGGGAAAATATTGTCTGATCAAATGTATGGCTGTGTGCGTATGTATATGGATATGCATACATAAATAGATATGCATACATGTGTAAGTGTGTGTGTTTGTGTAACTTTGGCTTTTATTCATTGGTACATGAATGCATCTTAGTTGTACTGGTTTTTATATTGCTTGACCAGGCCTCAACTGATCCATCTACATCTGCAGTTGTCCTATTGTATTCTGTCCATTTCCTTTTCCCACACACCATAAACTTTCCCTCTTACCCATGCCCCATTTTCTCTTTGTTTCATTTTCCATCCCCCTTTCACTTCTTTATAATGTTTTAAAAAATTATTTGGTTATGTGTATGGATTTTGCCTGCATGTGTATCTGTACCCTGTGTGTTTGCAATGCCTTCTGAAGCCAGAAGAGGGCGTCAGATCCCCTGGACATGGAGCTACAGACAGTTCTAACTTGCCCTGCTGGAATTTGAACCTGGGTTTATCTAGAAGAGCATCCAGTGCTCTTAACTGCTGACCTATCTCTCTAGCCCCCCCTTTACTTCTTAACTAAGCTTGTATAGCACTAACAGTCTTTAAACTCCACTTACTCTAACACTAACCAAGCTTCCTTATCACCTTTCCCACCTTTTTTTTTTCCCTGCTGCCCTGACACCATCCCTAGTTTTATTCAGTTTATTTTTCCTTCTATTTCTCCCCTTAGTAACAGATATCTTCGTGAATGCCACACTAGTCCTCATTTCTTTATTCCTCCAATGTTATCAGAGTTAAATAGTTGAGTATTTTTAATTGACTAGTGCAGTATTTGTAACGAGGAGCTGTATTAAAGAGTGGTAGCATTAGGAAGCCTGAGAACCACTGAGGAGAGCAAAGCAAGAACGTGTCAGATAGAGCTTAGAGGAGCTTAGGGTAGAGGGCAGCAAGACAGTGTGAGGGTGCCCAGGGGCACAGATCATGCAGATTATAAGGAGTGCTAGTAGCTGTGGGGAGGGATTCCTGATAGGGATAGAAAACCTGTTTCACAAGTTCCAGAGAAAAGCTCATTTTAACCACCAGACATCCTTCTAGAGTCCATCTTGAGCTCCTTTGTAGACACATGGAAGGCCTGACACTTAACATTTCACAGAGATAGAAGCCCAGTTACGTCTGAAGGAGAATTTCAAACAGAAGACAGAGCAACTCTGCAGCCTACAGATCCCTCAGAGAATACATGGGAAGACAGAGAAGGGAGAGGAATAGATATCAGGGAGAGCATGCCTATGCTTTTTTCCCCCCATCCTTAATTTTATTTTGTGTATGGGTATTTTGTCTGCACACTGAGCATGTCGGGTAACCGAGGAAACAAGAAGAAGGCATCAGACTCCCTGGGACTGGTGTTACAGACAGAGTGAACTGCCAGGTGGCTGCTGGGAAGAACTATCTGTCTGTCTGTCTGTCTGTCTGTCTGTCTATCTCTCTTTCTGTTTCTGTCTCCCTCTCTCTCTATCCACATATATATACATATAATATGTATACCTTTTGAATATCTCCAGTTGTTCAGAAAATAAAATTGTCAATAAACAGAACCCTCGGGTTGGAGAGATAGTTCATCAGTTATGAGCACTGGTTGCTCTTCTTGAAGTCCTGAGTTCAATTCCCAGCACCCACATGGTGGTTAAGGGCCATCTATAAAGTATCTGATGCTCTCTTCTGGCTGAAGATGTACATGCAGTAGAACATTCATATATAAAATAAAATTAACAACAACAACAACAACAACAACACAACCCAAAATATCACCCTGAAACACAAACAGAGCCTTCATGAAATTAAACATTTTCTGTACAACAAGGAGTTAATTAAGTGAGGTGACATCGGGAGAAACTTGTGCCCAGCTGTGCACCTAACAGAAGATTGGCATCTAGAATACACACAGGACTAAAAACTGAACAAGACAACAACCCATTCAACAAATGAGCAAACGAAACAGTTCACAAATGATGAGTTCTATACGACCAATAAACTCCTTAGTCATCAGAGAAATGCAAGTAAAAACTATTTTGAGATTCCACCTACTCCAGCCAGAAAGCAAACAACAAATGCAGGCACAGATATCACTGGAGCAGAGCCATATACCCTGCAAGTGGGTCACAAACTAATCCAAGCTTTGTAAAAATCAGGGTGGAGAAACAAGGCCAACATAGGACCCAGCTGCGCCTCTCCTGGGGAGATGCTGCGAGTCAGTCTAGCACAAAGACACTTGTACATGAGTGCTTGTTGCAGACGCTTCACAATACCTAAGGAACAGAACTGACACAGATGTCCAACAACTGAAGACTGGCTGAGGAGTGACATGTAGTATACCTGTCCACAATGGATTTCATTTTCATCCATAAAGAAGAGTGAAGTCATTATTTGTAGTAAAATGGATGCAACTGGAGGCAATCATGTGGAGTTAAGCCGGACTTCAGAAAGACAGACTTTTGTGGTCATAAAAAGAGAAAGAGCTATAAGAATATGTTCTGGTGGGGTGTCTCAGTGGGCCTCAGCAGGCCCATGCTGAGACATCCCTTCCCTCTGAGAGACCAGCCACACGATGGTATAGTATAAAGTAGAGTTTATTTAGGACATGGAGGGGAGAGTTAAGAGAGTTGTAGAGGCAGAGAAAGGCAGAGAGAAGGAGAGAGTAGAAAAGTGGAGGCAGGCCATGACCACGTGGAGAGAGGGGGGAAGGGAAAGGGAGCAAGAGGGCAAGATGTAAGAGAGAGGCAAGAGAATAAGAGAGGCAAGAGAGAGAGGAGGGGCCAAGCAGCCCCTTTTATAGGGCCAGGCCTACTTGGCTGTTGCCAGGTGTCTGTGGGGGTGGAGTCCAGACAGAATGCCAACACAGACATCCTGTTTTCCCTCGTATGTGGTTCCTACAATTTCTTCAATCACATAAAATCACATATACCTATATTAAATGAAAATAGATGTGAAAATGTCTAGGGAAATAAGGATAGTAAGAGAGAGTAGCCGGGGAAAGAGGGAGGAAGAAGGAATGGGGAGAAATATGCTCAATATGTAATATATAGCTGTAAGGGTTTTTTTTTTTTTTTTAAATATGACTCTAGGTATTGGATGGAGAACAGATATGAAGCTGGGCATGGTGGTACACACCTTTAGTTTCAGCACTTGGGAGAGAAGAATAGGCAGATCTTTGAGATTGAGACTAGCTGTTCTATTTAGAGAGTTCCAGGTCAGCCAAAGCTACAGAGATAGAGATAGAGATAGAGATGATAGAGATAGAGGTAGAGGTAGAGGTAGAGGTAGAGATGATAGAGAGAGAGAGAGTTTCTTACTCCATGAGTAACAAGGAAGTCAGAATGCAAAGTGGAAGTTTGAGCCCAGTGAGATCAGAGCAGAGATTCAGTGGAGAAATGATGTCAGAGAAGACCAGGAAGTAATGGATAGGGGCTGGGAAGAAGGCTCAGTGGACAAAGTACTTGCCTTCAAATGTGAGGCTCAGACTTGAGTTTGGATCCCTAGCACACAATTAAAGGTAAGTGGGCATGGTGACCTCCCTGTAATAGCTCTTAGCTGTGGAGATGGCATGGGAGCAGGGGAGGCAATTTGGCTAGATAGAGTAGCTGAACGTGGATCCCTGGTTCAGTGGAAAACCCTGCCTCAGTAAATAAGTAGAGAGCAATAGAAGAAGACACCCAATACTACAAGCCCTGGGCCTCTACACATATTTACACATGTATGTACACACATTAATTCTTTTAATCCACACACAATCCTATGCAAAAAGGTACTATTATTGTCTCTGTTTTTCAGGAGAAACTGGGTAAGCTGAGGTACAGTTCAGGTGACTTGCCCAGGTCACCCAGCCAAAAATTGACAGAACTGAAGCCATCTTGCAATTCGCTGGATGATTGGTTCCTCCAGTCATAGCTAGGAAAGAGGCTCTCAAAAGCAATATCCTATTTTAAAGATTTAGTTTTATTTTATGAATATGAGTATTTTGTCTGCACATACATCTGTGCACAATGTTCATGACTGTTTCCCACAGAGGTCGGGAGAGGATTCCCTGGAACTGGAGTTACAGATGGTTGTGAGCCACTGTGTGGCTGCTGGGAACTAAATCTGTGTTCTCTTGAAGAGCAACCACTGATCTTAGCCACTAAACAACATCTCCAGTCCCAAATGATAGCATATTTTTAACAGTGGCACCTCTAGTCAGAATGGATCAAAGTGCGGGTGTGGATGACACAGGTTTGCCTGTTGTGATGAGGAGAAATGCTGCTCATAGGCTCGAACACTTGCATGCTTGGTTATTAAGTAGTGGTACTACTTGAGAGGGATTAGGAGGTGTGGCTTTGTTGGAGTGGGTGTGGCCTTGTTGGAGGAAGTGTGTCACTGGGGTGGGCTTTGAGGTCTTCAAATGCTCAAGCCGGACCCAGTATCTTTCTCTTCTTGCTGCCTGCAGGATCCTGATGTAGATAGACTTCTTGGCTCCTCTCCAACACCATGCCTGCCTACATGCTACCATGCAGATAATGGACTAAACCTCTGAAACTGTAAGCCAAACCCAATTAAATGCTTTTCTTTCTTTCTTTTTTTTCTTTTAAATGCTTTTCTTTATGAGAGTTGTTCAGTCATGATATCTTTTCACAGCAATAGAACACTGACTTAACACACCTGGATTGGAGGAATTTCAGAGTCCTATGATGCCTGGTTTTGATCGTAGAGGCGGCTCCACAGCAGTCTTTTTATCCAATTCCATTCTCTCTTTCTCCCTGCTCAAGTTTGCTGCCTAAGCAGGGAGTCAACAGCAGAGATCAGGGTGGGAGCTCCCTCCTGGCCTAGGGGCAGGCCTTACTTTCTTTTTTACTGGGAAGGAAGGCTGCTTATTCACCCTAATTTCCCAGGACTCTGAGGACATCCATCAGGGACAGTTTGGAAGGGTGGAGAGGGATTTGTTGGGATCATTTTTGGAAATGACAAAACAAGTTCTGAGCTATAAATAAGCTTAAGGAGGTGTCTAGCTCCTTTTAGAACACCGATTGTGTAATGTGGTTTTCCCAGGAACTTGATGCTCATCGCCAATTCTGTGGCCAGAAGAACCTTTCCACTCAGCATCCTCTTAGGTTTGTGGCTTGTACAGATGAGTGCAGGAAAAGCTTAGGAGTAGGACACATGAGTTCTATTTTGGGCGTTTTGAAATGAATATTTGAAACTAGTAGGGGTGTGAGTGTAGGCCTCAAGGTGAGTACAGCTCTGGTAACTCAGCTGGGGACATGCTAGAGTAGGTGGCAGACAAAGAAAAGATCACTAGGGCTTAAAATAGACGGGCAAGAGATAAGGGTTACATCAGTCCCAGGTATTCCCACATTCAAAGGTGAAGAAGAGGAGGGAGAGCCAGCAATGGAGGCTGGACAGGAGCCAGGGAAAACACCTTGATCACAAGGACAAGTGGGCTGACTCCTGCCTGAGTAGTGAATTTGTCAAGGAGAGATATCTGGCGACAGGTCAGGAGTGTTCCCTGTATTTGAGAAACACCAGACTGACAGAGTTTGCTGAGAAAATAAAGGGGGCAAAGCAGGCAGACAGTATGTACAGACAAAGTCTGAATTTTGCTCTAAGGGGAACAGTGAAAACGGAAGCCATAGCCAGAAGGGAATTTGTGATACAGACGTATCACTTCTTCCCTAAGATGGAACAAATGATATACAGTTTCACATGTAAACATTTCCTCTACAATAGAGAAAAGAGAAACAAATGGGAGTAAAACTGCAATCACAACTAAAACAAGTTAGAGTAATAAAGTCGCAGCCATGACTTCCATAAAATGAATTCTATCCAATCCAACTGAACTTGAACAAGGATGCAGAAATATGCCCACACAAAGAAAATAATTTATCATGTAGACACAAACACAGGTCTCACTTCAAAGGGAATAGTTTATTCTGGGACCAAATACGAGTGGCTATAACCCTGGGACACGGACTCAGGTGTCCCAACTAGCGTGTTCTTACGTGGTTAACAGTTTCATGAAATTGTTATGGCATACAATAAAGTTATAAGTCAGGACATCTTCAACTACGCTAGTGGAAACATTAGGTAGGTGAGTTATGATGAAGCAGGAAAAAAAATCTCTGCTGTAGGTCTCAGATGCTGTCTTCATTGGGCGTTCTGTCACTGTGCAGAGACAGCATGGCCAGGCAACTCTTCTAAAGGAAAGCATTTCATTAGAGCTGGCTTACAGATCAGAGGTTTAGTCCGGTATCATGGCAGGAACCATGGTAGCATGCAGACGTTCAGGGTGCTGGAGAAGGGGCTGAGAGTTCTACATCAGAATCCACAGACAACAGGGACAAAACATCAAAGCCAACAAAAACAAAAACAAACAAACGGACAAACAAACAAACAAACAACAACAATAACAAACCGGAGACACTAGGCCTTGCTTGAAGCTTCTGAAACCTCAAAGCTCCTTGTGACACACTTCCTCCAATAAGATCACACCTATTCCAACAAGGCCACGCCTCCTAGAAAGCCACTGCCTGTGAACCAAGCACTCAACCATGTGAGTCTATAGAGGCCATACCTAGTGAAATCACCACAGATGCTGTCATAGTCTTAGGGGTTGGTGGAAGCTACTTAGCTGACAGTCACTGGGCTGTAGGGTCAGACAATGAATGGCTGTTATCAAGGCTAATGATGGAGCCTGTGATGATTTGGCTATGTAGCTGCAACATTTCAACTCTCCAATTTGAAAGTTCTAATCAGTCCATCAGTCTTGCAACAGCATCATTGACTTAGGTATGAGATTTGAGATGACATATATATATATATATATATATATATATACACACACACACACACACACACACACACACACACACATGTGTGTGTTTGACCTAAGAATTTTAGGTTACAACAAGAATAGTTAGTTATAAGAGTAGAAGATAGGCCATAGAACAGAGAGAAATCTTAGAAGTCAGAGACTTCTCTTCAGCCAAGTCTCTCCCTTCATTTGACTCTCATCAGTTCCTGCGTTTTACGTGGTGCCCTTGCTCTCTTATATGTACTCCCTTTTTTCCTCCCTCTCTCCCTTCCCTCCTTCCTTCTCTCCCTTCCCTTCCTTCCTCCCTCCCTCCCTCCCTCCCTTCCTTCCTTCCTTCCTTCCTTCCTTCCTTCCTTCCTTCCTTCCTCCCTTCTTTCCCACCTTCCCTTCTCATTGTCTCTGAGATAGGATCTTAACTTTGAACCTTGAACTCTTGATCCTCCTTCTCTAGTGCTGAGATTACAGCCACCACACCAGACTGGAATGTACCTCTTTATAGGATTGATTGTTCAGCCACAGACTGCTTCTAGTCTATCTTCCTAAAGAAAAGAGAAACGCACCCCCCAGCACTAGCAAGTACAGGTGGTAACTGGAAAGAGTTAGGTATTCTCCGGTCTCTGAACTTCGACAAGGCTTGTGGGGAGGAAGGATTCTTCGATGACCAGTTCTAGATTCACGATCTCTTCTTCCTTATAGGTACCATTTTGCTCATTTTGCTTTAATTTATTAGTGTTGTTGGTAGCAGCTCTAGTATGTGTGTGTGTGTGTGTGTGTGTGTGTGTGTGTGTGTGTGTGTGTGTGGTGTGTGTGTGTGTGTGTTAGACCAAACCTAGTTTGAATCCCTTCGAAGGAATTCACATGGAGGACAGAGAACAATTTTGTGCATCTGGTTCTTCAGTCCACTTACTTGGGTTGTGAAGATCAAGCTCAGAATGCCAAGCAAGTACCTTTACCCATAAGCCACTCTGCCAGTCCTCTGTTGTTTTGTTGTGATATAGGATCTCTATGTGCAATCCAAGCTGACTTTAGGCTCCTCCAGAGTGCTAGAATTTCAGATATGAGACACCATACCTTGTCACAAGTCCTTTTTAAAATGTCCAAGTGATATGAGTCCAAGTGATATGACATGGTCATCTGCAAAGTTTATACTCAAGAACTGCCCAATGGAGTTATAGAAACAAAAACAAAACAAACAACCCAAAGCCCTCTTAAATGTTTTTAGTAAGTTTGTGATTTTTGCATTGGTCAGGTTTGTAGGGCATGCACTACACCAAGATTTCGAATCCAGGTTGTGCAAACAGGAGTCATTTACCCCAAAGTGGCCTGCACTTTTTTCCTGTCATTTCTTCTTTCCTTCTTATAAATTGTGTTTTGTATTTCTTATTAGTTAAAATCTTCTCTCTGATCTGTGTGAGTGATTTTCCAACAGACAGACACATCCAGGTTAGGTTTAAAATATGAAGGGGGACTGTCCAATTCTTGGCAGAGAATGAAAGAGAAAGACAAAGTTATTAACTGGGTTTAGAATTATGGGTGTTCAAGCGAGGTGTTTGTGGATTTGTGGGTCCTCTATAATGTGTTCAGAGAAGTGATCCACTTATAGCTGGCTTTTTTGTGTTAAATACAGGAGGCTGCCATTTAACAATTATATGAATAGTGTATATTGATCTTATAAGTTGAAGGATTTCACTGTGACCTTTGTACATGTAACATTCGCTCAAGTGAACAACGTAGGGATGGTTTACCTTGCATATGATTTCAGAGAGTTCAGTCTAAGACTGAACCATAACAGTTCTTTCTCACTTGGGTTTTATCTAATAAACAGAGCAAGTTTGTGGTGGGGTTGGGAGAAGTCCTTGGAATACAAACAGGAGAGGTGAGGACTACATAGATCTGCACCAGGCTGTAGTTTGTGTGCTGTAGTTCGTGTGCTGGATGCTTTTGGACTCTTTCCTCACCTCACTAGGTTTACTTCCACTCTTAGGAGAGCGCTTTCTTTCTTAACAAGGTGACTCTAGTCACGTGTCCCTGGTGCAGCACTGTGCTGTGGAACTCAAGAGCCTGGGATGAAAGTCCACCTCGGTTTTTTACTCTCTGCTTCTCTGACATTCGCAGCGTGACTTATTCTCATTCTCCCCTCCTCCTGGCAGTTGCTGGAGTTCTCAGCTCCCCTGTGCTCGTGTTTTTCCCTCAGATATGATTGTCCTCAAGTTTCCTTCTGGGTTCGTTTTTTAAATTCTTTCATTAATGAGGACATGACCACCACCCCCCCCAAACACACACACACACACACACACACACACACAC
>JADRCD010189944.1:13888-35006 GCA_019843815.1 Montemys delectorum
GAGAGAGAGAGAGAGAGAGAGAGAGAGAGAGAGAGAGAGAGAGAGGTAGACCCATTTTCCTTGGTAAGGCAGGCTCATTGATTGAAACTTTATTTAAAGCATGGTGATATCGCTCAGAGCAGACTGACTTATTAAGCACTCTTATTCTGCCAGCCTTTTGAATGGAGCCGTTCAAGGAGGCTTTACTTAGCTCTCAGGGAAAGTGGGCGTTGGGTTTGTTTGCTATGCTTTGTTTGTTTTGTCGACACTGAGCTCTAAGCATTGCCAGTGCGCCTAACAAAACATCAGGACTGCAGCCTTTTCTCAAGGAGTATTTGTTGTTGTTGGGCTTTTTGTTTTTTTGGGGGGGTTGGTTTGTTTGTTTTGGGGTTTGTTTTGTTTTGGTGTTTTGAGACAGAGTTTCTCTGGGTAGCCCTGGCTGTCCTGAAACTCAGTCAGTAGCTGGCCTTGAACTCACAGGGATCTGCTTGCCTCTGCAGGTGATCATAATCAACCTTGGAAGCAACAGAGAACAGTGTCAGACTGGTTCCTGTCAGAGGCATGTGTGAAGAAAGGAAAAGACTAGGGACATGACTGGGTTGAACAGCCTAATAGACCTTTCTAGACAAGGGGTGGGGGAGTTTTCAGTGTGCTCAGAAAGTGAGAAGGAAGAGCCATTTGAGGAACCTTAGTTATTAAAACTAAGTCTTAGAAACTCTTCACAAACACTAAGACAGAATGGAAGCTAGTTAGCAAAATGGGATGCCTCAGTCAGTCTTGAGGAAGGATGCCCAGGTGAAGAGCACCCTGGCCTTTTCTCATGTTTGTTATTAATTTTTGGTTTGCTTGTTTTTGTAGCCCAGGCTGGCCTTAGACTTTCTAGAATCCTCTTGCCTCAGTCTCCTAAGTGCTTGTGTTGTAGGTGTGAGCCACCATAGCCCATTCTCCCGAATACAGTAAACAAGTATTTGGTTAATTTGTTGGGGTTTGCTGCCTTTAAGGAAAGTTTGTATTTGTAACTGGCACCTTCAGCTTCAAGTAGATCCAGGCTTGGGACAAGTAATACTTTTGGAGTCAAGGACTTGACACGATGCACACATAAAACTCAGAATTTGGCTAGCAGGCTCTGAGAAGAGAAGAAAGTTCCATTTTCTAGTCATGTGCCTGTCTATACTTGGCCCCGTAGGACAGCAGTTTTTCTTGTTAACCGAAGTCATCCACTACCTGGCCATTCTTGGCATAACGGGAGGCACTTAAAAATTTATCTGAGGCAAAGGACTGAGACAAGCAGGTACTCACAAGCGGACAGCAGCCGCTCAGAGGCAGCGACTCACCAAACGGCGATCGAATCTCCCTATTCTCTTACTGCAGTAAAGTTGTACTTACTCTTTATGGAGGAACAGCCTTTGACATCCGAACTTATACTTTATTACAGAAATTAGATCCTTCCATCTTACTTTTTTCTGATGCTGGGGCTGAATTTAGAGCCAACTGTTCATGTTCTCTACCACTGAGCTACACTTAAAGTAGAGACCAAAGTTTGAAAGACTTTTTGCCTCCTCAAAGCTGAGGACTTGCCCACCTTGTACTCTAAGTGTGTCCCCATGAGGCTTGCTGGGTCAGACGTCTCTTGCTTTTTAAATGCTTGAAAACAAGGAACTTGCTACTCTCGAGGTGTTTAGCAAAAAAGCAATGAAGTGCTTGTAGCTGAAATGAATCAAGAATGGTTCATTTATGTCAGGGCTAGGAGAGTAGGCAAGACCATGGTGTGAAGAACATTCTCTGTCTTTATGGTGCTGTGAGACAGGAGACAGAGGCACTAAGAAGGGCTTTGTGGTTGCTAAGTAGATACTAGTTAAGTTTGTGTTGTCAGAATCATGTGGTAAGGTGTCACTTTTTTTTCGTTTTGTTTTGTTTTGTTTTTGTTTTTTGTTTTGTTTTCTCTCTGCTGTTAAAAGGGTTTCATCCCAATGCAGAGGCTGTTCACTTTGAATTATGGGGTCTGGAACGATAGTTACATTGTTTCTTCAGTGCAGTCCGGAAGAAGTGGCACAAGAGGGAAGGAGGCTGTTGCTACCCTTTCAAAGGGAAGCGGGTGAGAGAGCCACAGTGAGTAGTTCTTTCTGTCATTTTGTAACTTTCTTGTTCAGAGATGTTGCATGTGTATGTAGCTAGTGCTTGGATTTTGACCCTTTAGTTATTTAAATTTTACATTTAGGTGGTTAAAATTCTGCCAGCTCGCCTCTCCTTCGTTTGTCTCCCAACATTTTCTTCTCAGGTTCTGCGGTGATATCTGCACAGGAAGTGACAGGCAATCCTGGTGCTGGCTGTCAAAAGAATGTGTTCAATGTCTTTACCACAGACCCTGGAGTCCAAGCCTCCTGTTGTCTGTTCTTTCTCACTGCTGAACAGAGGAAATGAGGACAGGTTTGTGTCACAAAAATATGAGCAGTAGATATGTTATCTAGTGATGGTTGAAATGGACTCACTAAATATATAACTAGGCTCAGTGGTAGAGAACTTGCCTAGAATTTTTGAGGCCCTGGGTTTGAACTTTAGTGCGCGCGCACACACACACACACACACACACACACACACATATAGAGGAGAGGTAGGGGAGCACACAGAGAGGTGGGGGTACATAACTGGATTCTAACATGAATTACTGAATTATGCTATTATTCAAGTGAAAAATAATTTCTGAAGTTGACATTGGTTTTTGTGTTTTTCTTCTCTAATGCAAAAGCAATCATGTGGTTTTATTGCAGCCTTTTAATTACCTTCTGGAGAAACAAAAGCACATACATACTTCTGGGGGATGGTAAAGAATTGGTTCACATGGCTTTGTAGTGCAGCAAGCCTGAAGTCTCTGACGCATAGGTAGCTGGAATTTTTACGGGAGAGGAGAGGTAACTGGAACCCAAGGGCGGTCTGGAAGCAAGATCTTCTTAGCCCTCAGCTGTTTTCTCATAAAGCTTCAACTGACTAAACTTCCCACGTTACGGAGGGTAGGTTATGTGCTTTATTGAAAGTCCACTGATTTAAACATTAAATACATCTTTAAAATACCCTCACAGAAATTTCTAGACTAACATTTTAACATGGCCTGGCCAAGTCAGAGCATATAATTAATTAATTAATTTAAAACTTGGGAGTTTTTGTCTTGTTTTGTTTTATCACTGGGTCTCACTGTGTAGCACTCCTTGTACTGGGCCTCACTATGTAGACCATACTGGCTTCAAACTCAGAGAGACCACCTGCTTCAAACTCAGAATTTTTTTAAAGATTTATTTATTTATTATATGTAAGTACACTGTAGCTGTCTTCAGACATACCAGAAGAGGGCATCTGATCTCATTAGACATGGTTGTGAGCCACCATGTGGTTGCTGGGATTTGAACTCAGGACCTCTGGAAGAGCAGTAAGTGCTCTTAACCGGTGAGCCATCTCTCCAGCCCAAACTCAGAATTGTTTTGTTTTGTTTTGTTTTTTGTTTTTTGTTTTTTTCGAGACAGGGTTTCTCTGTATAGCCCTGGATGTCCTAGAACTCATTCTATAGACCATGCTGGCCTCAAACTCAGAAATCCACCTGTCCTTGCCTCCCAAGTGCTGGGATTAAAGGCGTGTGCCACCACTGCCAGGCCAGAATTTTTTATGTTAACAAATGGAATACTTAGTCGAACACAATAACTACACAAGTTGGTTTGAAGGAAACATACATATCAGATCAAATCATCATATTGAAAGATCCACGTTGGTGCTAAGGAGACCGCTCAGCACATAAAGGCGCCTGATGATAGGAGTTTGATCCTTGGGATCCACAAAGTGGAAAAAGAGCCTGACTTCCAGAAATTGTCCTCTGAACTCCACATATGTACACTTAGGCCCACATGAATACATGTAGACATACACACAAAAGATAAATAGATTTTAATAAAACTTTTATTATTTATTTGTGCGCATGAGTGTTTTGTCCGAAAGTTTGCTCACCAGGTAAGTGCCGGATGCCCTTGGAAAAGGGAAATGGATCCCCTGAGACAAGAGTTACAGAGAGTTGCGAGTTGCCATGTGGGTGTGGACATTGACCATCGATCGGTTCTCTGCAAGAGCAACAAGTACTCTTAACAGCGGAGCCACCTCTCCAGCTCCAGTACGGAAAAGCTATCTAAAGCTCTGCTTCGCACTGACATTCAGCACCCACCCCGATCTAATCCCTAGGGGTAGACAGGGAGAAATGAGACTTTCCTGCCAGTCTCCCAAGACCACTGTCCCAGTCTCTGATCCCTCATCCCCACAGCTGGGGGTTGTGACCCATCAGAACACTAGAGCCACCGCTGTCCTTTCCTTTGACAGCAGGGGAAACATTTGGAGAAGGTTCATCATGAGACTCTGTGGTATTTTAAGACACCTTATAAAAGTAATGTGCTACAAAAATAAAAAATAAAATTCCCATGGCCCAGATGGCACGTTAATTAGAGCCATTCTTGACCAATATTATTCCAGATAGTCCAAAGTTTAGCCAACAGACATGCACCTTGAACTATACCACAGCAAGTTTTGATTAACCCTAGTTCAAAATATTTATTGCACAGATCACTCTAACGATGCAAAATATAGACCTTTGTAAACCTTCTCACTGCAATGAAAAAAGTGACAATTCATACAAACAACACTAAAAAACACAGAAGAACAAAGACAATCGCGGTGCACAGAGGCCTTTTCACATTCAAATGCTATCAAATGATAACGGTATCATTTACTTGGGGTGGCTGGGAGACACCAACCTGAGTGTTTTTAGCTCTTGGAACTTACCAACAATTGCCTTCTAGCCCAGTTAATTTTATGTTCTGATTATGCTGGGCCATGATATCCAACTTTTGGCCAAACATGAGTATCATTTGTAATGTTTTTCTAAATATAAGCGGACCATCCACGAGGGCGGCCCAGTTCAACTGCTGGGTTACTTCGGTATGCTTATCTCAGTCCACAAGCTTAAAGAGAAAGGAAAACAGATTAGGAAAAGAGGTGAAGGAGTGAGGGTTTGGCTCAGCTTTTGGGAGCTTGCCCAGCCTGAAGAAGGACTTGGGCACAATTCCCAGCGTGGAGCGGGGGATGCGGCCTGGGGGTAGGAGCCGGCAGTGATCAAAGTTAGATTGTTTTGTTTCTCACCAAGGCACCACCAAAGCCCTGGAAAGTCGTCCAAAAAAAAAAAAAAAAAAAAAAAAAAAAAAAAAAAAAACGGCTGTTAAAGACTCGTTCATGCCCTCACAAAGCTTGTTGACTGCTCTCCCAACAGCACTGTCCCAAGTAATTATGTTTCCCATGCCTTCTATTGCAACATGCCGGCAGTCTCCTACGCAGTAGGGACGCGCAGAGACGCCGCGGTGCAGCCCGGGACACAGATGGAGCCCCGCCTTCAGGGACTCTCTAGTCGGAGCCTCGGGTTGAGACCGGCGGCGTAGAGGGCGGGTGCCGACGGTCTTCCGCTCGCCGCAGAGCCTGGCGTTCAAGGAACAACGATGAGCTGGGAGCTGCTGCTGTGGCTGCTGGCGTTGTGCGCGCTGATCCTGCCCCTGGTGCAGCTTCTGCGCTTTCTGCGGGCGGATGCCGACCTGACCTTGTTGTGGGCTGAGTGGCAAGGGCGACGCCCAGGTGAGCACCCTATACAGCCTGGGCTCTAAGGGAGAGCAGGGCCGGGGTCCCTCTGGGCTGTTGCCAAGCTGAGCCTTGCCCAAGGGCTGGAGGAAGAGGCAGGGGCTAAACAGGCAGTACCCACTCTGTCGCTTGTCTTAACTCGAAAATGGCACTGATTTGTTACCCCGACTAGGAGAGAAAACATCAAACCCCAAGAGAGCGCTGCAATTCTCTGATGCCTGCAAGACACAGACTTCTTCAGTAGGATTCCAGGGATCCCGGGACACTCCCAGGGAGGGCACAGTGGAAAGCAGAGTGTGTCCCTTGCTTCGTAAGAGGCCCGAACATTCTTTAATCCTGTACTTGTTACTCTCACGAAGCACCCAAAGAAAATTTGGTCTGACTCACTCACTTACCTACTCACTAGGTTAAAAGTTTCACAATAGAAAGCGCTGAGCTGACATTTTGCCGGGAGGGGAGGGAGATCAATCTGGGTACACTAAGGCAAGGTTCATCTGCTCCACTTGGTCTGTGGCTATCTCGGTGTTTGATGTTCACTTAATACCTTAATACGTGATTCACACGCTTTGATACATCAGTTCACAGATGCTGCTGTGCGTCATATCACGTGGGCAGTGTGCTCAGTACAGTCGCAAACAGCCTCTGACATTTGGAGTGAACAGTTCTGATAACATGGGCATTATTATTCAAATGGTTTTTCAGTTAAGACACTGGCAGAGAAACCAAAAGCCGGCCCTAGGTAGGCTTTTTAAGTGGGATTCCACTATTTATTGTGAAAAATCCACAACACGGAAAAATTCACAAAGCACCTGAGAAATAGTGCTTTGAAGTAGCTGGTGATTGTATTCAAAGTCAACAGGGGGAGGAGTAGGTGACACCTGGGTCTTGGAGATTGAAAAAAATAGTGGATAGGATTTTATGTCCCTCCCAAACTCTGCCAGGCATCCTTGCTGTCTTATTTCGGAAGTTGCGTTGCCTGGGCTCTAAAAGCTGCAGTACTGACAAATGCAACCGCACAGGGTGCTTGGGAAGTCAGCGCTGCAAAACTGGAAAAGGCATGGCTGTGACCCGGAGACTGCCTCTCAGTGTTGAGGGCAAGAATCCTAAATACCCCGCACATCTATTAACTGCAACTCTTTCCTGAGCACTGTTGAGAGGGATGGATATGTGTCAGCTCACTGCCATTAGCGGCCTGTGGGTGTTGATTGTGTATTTAAGTGGAAGATTGAACTAAATTCAGCTTACAAATGATATGATCGTATAAAAATTATTAACCCATTAATTATGTCTGAAATGTAGGTGCGTTTAGTCTTCTAGAAACTAGAGAAGACAAGACTTAGGGAGGGTGTGGCAGCTGTCCTAAATTGGAGAGAGGCGGCCTCCACGTCTTGTGAGGGATGAGGCAGAGAGTGGTGAGGAGCCTTCGGAGAGATCTATCAAGCTGGGTTGGGCATTAAACTCTAGATTTCTTGTCAACTCTCAGAGTGTGATTTTTTTTTTAAATGATTGCCAGATTCTATGTTAACATTAAGTAAACAAAAATTGATGCTAAATTAAATTGTTTCCTGCTTCAGGACGGGAAGATAGGTGTCAAATCTGTGATCGCTGGGCATACACTTGAGCCTGAGAACATTTTAACTCTGACTTTACCTAATAGGTGTTTATTGGTGTAAAAAAAGTTGGACTCTGTTAATTTAGACTGATTAGTAACAGTTACAAAGTAAATGGTATGTAGGGTAATGTGTAAACAAGCTTTTATTTAGTAAGCAGTTGTGAATGGCTGACTGGCTGAGTACACATCTCTCTCTCTCTTTTTTAAAGATTTATTTATTATTATACATAAGTACACTGTTGCTGTCTTCAGACACACCAGAAGAGGGCATCAGATCTCATTACAGGTGATTGTGAGCCACCATGTAGCTGCTGGGATTTGAACTCAGGACCTTTGGAAGAGCAGTCAGTGCTCTTACCCACTGAGCCATCTCACCAGCTCGAGTACACATCTCTTATTCATGCACAGTCTTTGGTCAATTGTACTTTCTCCCCAAATCATCTTATTTGAAAGGAAAGCTTTGTTTACATAGTTTGGTTATTTCTAGGACAAGTTATATGTGCTCAGATGTCTAAGAAACAGTTGGGTTTTAAAATGCTGTCTCTGTTTAGGGCTTTGACTGTGGTTTGATGATAGTACCTGAGTCTGTTATGCTTGCAGCCTGGGCTCAGTCCTCAGCACTGGTGACCTAACTTGACCGTATCTGAATGTGTGCACCATAGCACAGCAGACAGTATGGGTTCTGTTTCAGCCAGGGTTCTTGGTGTTTTTTTCAGTAGACACTTACTTATGGAGTCCTTTTGATATTCTAGTCTCTGCAAGGTGTTAGGCCATGTCTGAGATGAAGGAGGCCAGAGTCGCTGCTGCCTTGGTGAATTTAATAGACTAGTGTGGACAACTTATTCCTGGAGACCTCAGTTTTCTGAAGAACTCAGACTCCATGAAGCTCATGTGATGGTTTTTTTTTTTTTTTTTCTTCCATGTGATGGTTTTTAATAGGGAATTGTGTTAAGCTCACAGACAAGAATGAAATAAGGCCAGCCTAGGGAGCCTTATAGCCCCCATCCTGGAACAAATTAGAGCCCACAAGAGCCCACACAAGGTCTGGTGAGTGTAACAGAGCCGCAGAACCTAGTAGGCCCCCAGATCTTAGCATAACTTATGCCGTAAAGTACCATTTAGAACATAAAACAGCGCCACCTGCCAAAATGAAACAAAGACCTAATCCATCCAAGTCCGTAGTTTCGGGAAAGTCTCTAAATGTACTAACCTTGCCTTTTAGCTTCTGTAGTTCTACTTCTGGAATATGCCAACCCAGAATATAGTTTTTATGCTTAAAAGTTCACCCCGAGAAAGGCCCGGGGCTATACTGGGATCCCAAACACCCAGGGTAGTTGCCAGATGGCTAAATAAAGACTTCTATTGGCTTTAGCCATGTCTGAGCAGTCTTTGGTGAGTACTCCACAACAGTGAGACCGGCAGTTAAAGCTGCTTGCAGCGCAAGCTTGATGACCTGAGCTCCACCCTGCATGCCACAAAGAGGTGGAAGAAAAAAAACTGGCTTCTCAGATTGTCCCCCAGACTGCCAGCACGCACCAAGGCACATGCACACACACTCATTATAATGTGTCATTCTAATAATGAAATTAAAAAAAAAATTAAATCCAGAAAGAGGACTGGGACAAGGGATCACACTGCTGGGAGGGTGGCACTTATGGTAGGGAGGCAGGAGGATGAAGTGTGTGCTTCAGGCAAACAACAAGATACTGTCTAAACACAACGACAACGAAACAGATGATTGTATCATACTATGGAGCAACATATGGTATTTTCAAAGGCATTTGTGGTTTCACTTCAGAAATTAGAATTGATTGCCTTCTTATTTAATTGAGAAGGTAATGAGTTTCTAGTCACTAGCTTTAATTTTCTCTGTTGAGTGAAACCATATAGTAATGAGGCTTAGCTACAAATAAAGACTTCTAGTAGACTTACCAAGATTCCAAAATATACAACATATGGTGTGTGCTGCTTATTAACCATGTGGTTGGTTTCATGTTTTTCTGGAATTTTTGTTTGTTTGTTTTTGTTTTGCTTTGTTTTTTGAGACAGGGTTTCTCTGTGTAGCCCTGGCTACTCACTCTGTAGACCAGGCTGGCCTCAAACTCACAAAGATCTGACTACCTCTGCCTCCCAAGTGCTGGGGATTAAACGTGTGCACCACCACTGTCTGGTGTCATGCTTTCTAAGAAACTCTGGTAAAAGATGCTTTCTTGCTTTCTTAGAATACTTGAAATCTATCTGTCTGTTTGTCTGTCTGTCTGTCTATCTATTCATTTATTTTTTTTGAGAGAAGGTCTCTGTATATCAAGCTATCCTCCGGCTGACTGTGTAGCCAAGGGTGACTTTGAACTTCTTACCCTCTTGATTCCCTTCCAACTTCTGGGATTACAGACTTCACCACCATGCCTGGTTTATAGAGGCTCCAGACTGTACCCAGGCTTTGTGTACTTGAGGCAAGCATTCTCACAGCCTAATTAAATCCCCCTAACATGACACTTGACATTTTATGCTCCAAATATTAGACATTCATATTCATATTTAGTGGTATTTTTTAAAAGTTTTTTTTTTTTTTAATTTCATTCATGTTTTACTACTCTTTGGTAGATGGGAGCCATTCATCGCATACTATCTCCCCCGTAATCTTCCTCCTTCTTCAACAGAATGGGAGCTGACCGACATGGTGGTGTGGATTACTGGAGCATCGAGTGGCATTGGTGAGGAGCTGGCTTTTCAGTTATCTAAACTCGGGGTCTCTCTGGTGCTGTCAGCCCGAAGGGTGCAGGAGCTGGAGCGAGTGAAGAGAAGATGCCTGGGTGAGTCAATTCCCAACAACAGCCGCGCTTCTTAGCAGTGAGAATCCAAACTCAGCACAGCTTTGGAAGTGAGGGAAGGTGGGATTGTTTTCCGCAGTTCGTGCTGGCTCCAGAGCTTCGCGCATGCATGCGTACTGCCCAGACCTTCTCTGCTGTCACCTCTTAAGCAGCCGCTCTTGCTTGGCTTTTTCTTCTTTCCGGCCACCCTTCCATTGTTGTTTTTATACCAAGTTTTGATATTGAGGATTGAGTAAGCCCCAGATCTCAAGTGCTGGTGGACTTTAATGATCATTTGACTCATATCTTTGCTTCAGGAAGAACAGGTACTCATGAATGCAACTAATGAAGTGTAGTTATGAATGATCCTTATTTTGGCTTATGTCAGATGTTACAGTCATCGTGTGTGTGTGTGTGTGTGTGTGTGTGTGTGTATGTGTGTGTCCGTGCGCACACACTCGAGCGCTCTCGTGTGTTATCACTGTCTGTTATTTTTTTGTTATCTTTTGCTTTGCAGACTACACCCACCCAGCAATATAAGAGTCTTTGCCCCGATTCTCGGCACTACAAGGCTCTCTTCATGACGTTGCTTTCACAAGTCGCTTGTGCTTAAGTTCTATGCTTTTTTTTTTTTTAAATGGTCATTGGTCCTCCACGGCTGGACTAGCCTGCTCTAGCAGAGAGGATTAGCACTCAGCAATGCGGAGCTGGGAGGACCTCTGGCTCCCATTTCTCTGTGTGGTCACTGGTGCAGGCCTGTCCGTGTTTTAAGTTAAGTTCTTTCATGTCTTTGCCTTCAGAGACAAAGAACATGCTCCTCTCAGGTTCTATGTATTTGCTTGTTTTTCTAATGGACATTTCTTATTTTATATTAAAAAGTCCAGAATAATCCCATTCAGTTGTTCCTCTGGTGACCAGAAATAGAAAGAATCAATTATGTCTCAGTATGTTTTTAGGTAGGAGTCGTCTGAAGGACTGCGTGTCTTTCCTTATTTATCTTCTCCAGTTCTTGGTCTAGGGGAAGAAGCTTCTATTTAGCATCCACTCCTGGCTTTCTCAACTTCTTACTGGTTTATAGTATAGCTCCCCCTTTTTTCTCTAGTTTTTCAAGGCAGGGTTTCTCTGTATAGCCCTGGCTGTCCTGGAACTCACTCTGTAGACCAGACTGGCCTTGAAGTTGGAAAATCACCTCCTCTGCCTTTGCCTCTGCTTCCTGAGTGCATGCTCCAACACCACCTGGTATGTGCTCTAAACTTTAAAAAAAAGATTTATTTTTGATTATGTGTATATGTGTGAGTCTGTACATGTGAGTGCAGGTGCGCTTGAAGGCCATGTTGGATCTCCCTAGAGCTGGAGTCAAAGGTGGTTGTGACATGGGTGCTAGGAATTGAACTCAGGTCCTGAAAAAGTAGTGTATGCTCTTCAACCCTGAGATCTGTCTTCCCTGGTCAGAGAGAGACGCTTAGGTAGTACCTCCTAGAATGAGTTCACTGTAGCATTTTTGTGGGGTAGAGGTTAAATTTAATAGGAAAGCTGAGCTCAGTGAAACTGTGGGATGGCTTGCTTACTCTTCATGTGCCTTTTTCAGAGAATGGCAATTTAAAAGAAAAAGATATACTGGTTCTGCCCCTTGACTTGACTGACACAAGTTCCCATGAGGCAGCCACCAAAGCCGTTCTGCAGGAGTTTGGTAAAGTAAGTTGAATTTTATGTTCATGAAGCATGGATGGTATTTAGCTCAGTCTGTCTCTCCAAAGAGCTGCCAAAGAGATTTCCAACTGTGGATCCCCTTCAAAGGGATGAGACAGATGCAGCACATGCAGGGAGGTCAGGGCTGTGAACTGGCTGTAGCTGCGTAGTACTTTCATCCCTTCCCAGGACTAATTTCCCCATGAAGCATGAGCAAAGTTAACATAGGTGAATTCTACTTTCTTTTTCTCTTCTTTCTTTCTTCCTTCCTTCCTTCCTTCCTTCCTTTCTTTCTTTCTTTCTTTCTTTCTTTCTTTCTTCCTTTTTTTTTTTTTTTTTTTTTTTTGTGATAGGTCATTTTAGATAGAACTCCCTCTAAAGTCCAGGCTGGCTTGAACTCAAGAGACCCACCTGCCTCTGCCTTACAAGTGCGGAAATTAAAGATGTGGGCCCAAACATCTACTTTCCCTTATTTTATTTTTTATTTTATTTTATTTTTAGCTGCTACTACAACCACATGACTATCCCATTTTACTCTTCAGGTTAATAATATAAGCGATCTATCTTTAAGAACCCATTTTCTGATTCTTAGATTGACATTTTGGTCAACAACGGTGGACGATCCCAGCGTTCCTTAGTTCTAGAAACCAACTTGGATGTCTTCAAGGAGCTGATAAATCTGAACTACATAGGGACAGTGTCCTTGACCAAGTGCGTTCTGCCTCACATGATAGAGAGGAAACAAGGGAAGATTGTCACCGTGAACAGCATTGCGGGGATTGCATCCGTATGCCTTTCCAGTGGCTACTGCGCCAGCAAGCATGCCCTTCGGGTAAGGTGGCTCACACTTCGCTGAGAAAACTGACCTCTGTGTGTGCTTGGAACATAGTAAGACTTTGAGTGGGTGTGCTGATTAGAACTGGGCCTTAAGACTGAGCCAAGAAAAGCTGACATCTCTCCTTAGGTAATAAAAGGACCTTTTTTTTTTTTTTTTTTTTTTTTTTTGCCTTTATTTTTATTTATTTATTTTTTTTTACGTTTTATTGCACTATAATGAGAAAAGTTACATGATTTCAATTTATCTGAATTTGTTAACATTTAAAAACATATTTTAAGTAAATAGAATTAAATCACATTGTTTTCCTTTTGTACCCCAACTCCTTCCAGAGACTCCCTTTCAATTTCTACAATATCTTTTTTGCCATATTCTTTAAAATGTATGAAATATTATAACAATAAAAGTGAGTATTATAAAAGTTGTTTGATATAAAACAACAATCAATTTATCAGTCTTATGTAGATGCTTGTCTACGACAATACTGAAAATACATACGGTTTTCGCAATATAAATTTTAAATAACTTTACATATTAACTACATTTCAAAATAATACATCGCTATTAATATTTTCTTAAATGAACATAAATATATAAAGTGTTTTTGTTTGTTCGTTTGTTTTATATTTAGTAGAGCTTAAAATCTTGGCTCTTACTGTGGTAACTTGATACAAGAGCTACAAATGTCAAGCAAAGCATTCAGTCTTACTCTTTGTTGTTCTCTTACAAACCTCCTCCCAATTTAATTGTTTACATTTCTTTTGGGTATATAAATACTTTTAAAATATGTAAATTGTTCTGAAAACCATAGTATAGTGTAAAAACATGAAATAAACAATACTACTAATAGAGAGGCTGAGATAGGAGAAGCAAGATCTCAAGACCATTATGTTGTACACAGCAAGACATTGTTGTGAACAAACAAGCTGAAAGTGTATATGGATTGTATAATATTGGACCTATTTCTCCAATTACCAAATTAGAGAGACCATTGGATGACAGTCAATAAATTTCCAATTCCTCATACTTTTGGATTTCAATCGATTAGGATATGTTGGTAATATTAATTTTCATATTAAGATATTAAGAAAAAGTAATTGATACTTCCTGTTGTTTTTGTTGTAAGAGTTGGAATTAGGTTTGTGTGGATTTATTGAAAGATTACCTTCTTGCTTCTTCTAAGGTGTAGTTTTGCTCCTTATGTTGATGTTTTCCATCTATTATCCTTTGTAGGGCTGGATTCGTGTAAAGATATTGTGTAAATTTTGTTTTGTCATGGAATATCTTGTTTTCTCCATCTATGGTAATTGAGAGTTTTGGTGGGTATAGTAGCCTGGGCTGGCATTTGTGTTCTTGTAGGGTCTGTATGACATCTGCCCAGGATCTTCTAGCTTTCATAGTCTCTGGTGAGAAGTCTGGTGTGATTCTGATAGGTCTGCCTTTATATGTTACTTGACCTTTTTCCCTTACTGCTTTTAAAATTCTTTCTTTGTTTAGTGCATTTGGTGTTTTGATTATTATGTGACGGGAGGAATTTCTTTTCTGGTCCAGTCTATTTGGAGTTCTGTAGGCTTCTTGTATGTTCATGGGCATCTCTTTCTTTAGGTTAGGGAAGTTTTCTTCTATAATTTTGTTGAAGATATTTGCTGGCCCATTACATTGGGAGTCTTCACTCTCTTCTATACCTATTATCCTTAGGTTTGGTCTTCTCATTGCATCCTGGATTTCCTGGATGTTTTGGGTCAGGAGCTTTTTGCTTTTTGCATTTTCTTTGACTGTTGTGTCAATGTTTTCTATGGTGTCTTCTACCCCTGAGATTCTCTCTTCTATCTCTTGTATTCTGTTGGTGATGCTTGCATCTATGACTCCTGATTTCTTTCCTAGGTTTTGTATCTCCAGGGTTGTCTCTCTTTCCGATTTCTTTATTGTTTCCATTTCCATTTTTAGATTCTGGATGGTTTTGCTCATTTCCTTCACCTGTTTGATTGTGTTTTCCTGTAGTTCTTTAAGGGATTTTTGTGTTTCCTCTTGAAGGGCTTCTAGCTGTTTACCTGTGTTCTTCTGTATTTCTTTGAGGGTGCTATTTATGTCTTTCTTAAAGTCCTGTATTGTCATCATGAGAAGTGATTTTATATCTGAATCTTGCTTTTCCGATGTGATGGTGTGTCCAGGACTTGCAATAGTGGGAGTATTGGGTTCTGATGATGCCAAGTAACCTTGGTTTGTGTTGCTTATATTCTTACGCTTGCCCCACATCATCTGGTTATCTCTAGTGCTATCTTCCCTTGCTAAATCTGACTGGAGTCTGTCCTTCCTGTGACCCTGGGCTTGTTAGAGCACCTGGGAGTGGAGCTTCCTCTGGGTGTTTTGGGAATGACTGCAGAGTTTGTGCCCAAGGTCTGTTCAGGGCACTGGCTGGTCCAGACAGACCGGAAGCAACCCAAGCCACTGGGCTGGCGGAATTCCTGTATGCCTGGGTCCTGCTGGTCCCAGTTATTCCTGGTGTTGGGACAGATGTTGTGTCCTCCTCACCTCTGATGCTGGGTGTGTTAGAGCGCCTGGGAGTTGAGCTTCCTCTGGGTGTTATAGGACTGGCTGCAGAGCTTGCTCCCAAGGTCTGTTAAGAGCACCAGCTCAGACAACTAGTAGAAATCTGAGCCACTAGGCTGGCAGAGTCCCTGTACTCCCCCAAAAGGACCATTTGAATCACATCACGCCTTCGTAGAACTCATCAACCCATCAATAACAGACTGAGCACCTGTACTGTAGCATGTGTATCAGACCTGGGGCTATAAGGCTGCCACTGGCGTTCTCCCCTTAGGATGATCTACTTAGTGCTTCGCCTTTCACCTTACTCCATCCCCCTCGGCTACTTGGCCTTTCTTCTGCATGTGTTCCAGGACGTGCAGGTTTTGTGGTCCTACGCCTTGATTTCTTTTTCCTTTCCCTTTCCTTGCTCTTTATTTTTTTTAAAGGCATTTATTTATTTTTATTTTATGTCTGTGCACCACATGCATGTAGTACCCATGGAAACCAGAAGAAGGCACTAGATTCCCTGGAGCTGAAGTTTCAGATGACTATGAGCTGCCATGTGGATTCTGGAGCCAAACCTACAAGAGCAACAAGTGCTTTAAACCACTAAGCTGTCTCCCATTTCTGACAGTGAACTTTTTTTTTTAAAAAAAGATTTGCTTATTATTATATGTAAGTACACTGTAGCTGTCTTCAGACACTCCAGAAGAGGGTGTCAGATCTCATTACAGATGGTTGTGAGCCATCATGTGGTTGCTGGGATTTGAACTCAGGACCTTCGGAAGAGCAGTTAGTACTCCCAACCGCCAAGCCATCTCTCCAGCCCGGACAATGAACTTTTAATTGCTGAAGCGTGTACACAATATGCCAGGAGAATGCTCAGTGTCTGGGCTGGCTGCTTGGTTCCCTCTGTCTTGCTTGCTGCAGAGGCAAGAAGGTTAAAAGTGTAGGAGCTCTTCATTCTTCTAACAAACATTTTGTTTTGGACCTCTCTGTGGTAGGCACTGTGTGACTCTTTAATGACACTATTTCTGGGGAGATATGATCAACAGCTGCTTATCCCAGATAAGGAATGGATGATAAGACCAAGGTATGGACACCACCAGAGTTCAACTTAGCAAACCAATGAGTTTTTACAGGCGTTTTTTACAGGGTTACTTAACAGGCGTTTGGGTGAGGAATTACAGGAATAGAAATGACCCAGTGACAGCTGCATCATCAAAGCCCACCCCAGCATGGGTGACAGCTCACAAAAGCTGGGAAACCTGGAGCACACTACATAGCCTGTAGGCACAGCTCTATAGCTTGCAGAGTGTTTTTTTCCAAGTATCTCAGTTGGTCTGAGACAGCTTGTCTTGTCTCTGTTTCTGACAACTAGTCTCAGCTTGTCTGACAGCATCTCTCAGTAGTCCTGACAGCATAGATGTGCTTGGGGTGGGAGGGGCCTAGTGAGTCTGGTCAATTTCAGAGACTTCCTGAAGTTATTTTGCGTTGTTTGCTTTCTGAACTTTAAGGAGTTTAAGATGGAATGTTACATTTTTCCTTTGAACATTCTGTTTTACCTCCTTTCAAATGTCCTGCATCTGAAGGGGCTTCCCTACAAGGTTTTAATATCAAAGGAAACTGCTACTCGAAACTCAGTCTGACAGCAGGAGCCCCCATCACCTCTGTGCTACTTAGGAGCTGGGGTTTAGAGCGGACAGCTATTTGATGTTGTTAGACTGTGTGCAAGTGAATCATCACCTTGCGTTTTAGAGTCCGAGTACTGCTCGTTGATGGCTTTCAACCTCTGGTCCTCCTGCTTCTTCCTTTCTACAGAGGGGTTACAAGAGTGAGCCACCGTACCCAACATCGAGTCTTTAAAATAACACAGACACATTCTCCCAACTAAGGAAAAGAAATGCGGGGAAGCAAGTATCTATTTATTTCTCTTGATTGGGAATGGTCTGTGCCTTTGAGTGGAAGATTTAGCTCTGTCCTTGGAAGGTCTTGCAGTGGGGTGGTCACATCATATTTGTGACTAATCCTATACTAGTCGTTGGCTAAAGAAAGACAGATTCTCCAGTAGATAAAATAGTGATGTAAACCAAGAAATTGAATTTCTCTATGCTTCTTATTTGGTGTTCTCCTTCTTCGCCAACATCTACACATTTGGTCTTTTGGGGACTTGAAGAAGAAGCCCCCGTCAGGGAATCCTATAGTGAGCAATGGACTCTTTTTGGGGTGGGGGATGGGTATTGGTGCAGGGAGGTGTGTGGGTTTCTTTATGGGCGTCTTCCCCTTCCTTGACTGCTCTGATTACATTGCTGACAAGAGCCAGTTGGCAGGCAGCGAACCGTTAGTCTTGCAGGAGCCAGATGTCTGCTGGAGATAATGTCTAGGCTTATAGTTTAAAATGCCAAATGAATGGAGTTGGCGAGATGGCCCAGCCATTAAAGGCAAGTGCTGCTCCTGCATAGAACCTGAGGTTGGTTCCCAGCACCCAAGTTGAGGGGCTCACGTTTGCCTGTAACTCTAGTTCCAGAGGATCAGACATTCTGAGCAAGCACCTTCGTTCACATGTGCAGAGTGGAAGGGTAGCAGCTCTGAGGGGGAAGGCTTCCCCAGTGGAGTATTGCAGCTCTGACAGGGAAGGCTTCCCGGATGGAGGTGTTACAGCACTGCTCTGTGTGGTATCCTGGTAGTTAGGAGCCAAGGAATACCACAAAATCACGCCACACAACAAACCTCATACAAGAGACTTCCTGGGAGGAAAAAACCCAGGAGAGTGGCTGCCTCTGCTCCATCAAGAACTGGGCAGGAGACAGTCTTTATATAGGGTTTCTTCGTGTGTGTGTGTGTTGGCAGAGTTTTTCAGGGTGGAAATTTCCAGAATGGGGATTTCTGGAATTTCAAGCCAAGCCCAGGAACTGATGGGTTTTCAAGCTCAGGGATTTGTGGGTTTTAGTACATTTTCAAATCTGGAAGTGGTTACCCTATATATAGCCACATACAAGCATACACACACACACACACACACACACACACACACAATTTAAATGAACAAAAATAAATCTTAAAAAAAAACAACTTAATGGTGCTGTGCTTACTGACACAGGCCTATAATCCTAGACACTTGGGCGGCCGAGATAAGAGATTTGAACGGTTAGGACTGCAAATAAGTTCAAAGCTAGTTTAGCAAACTCAGACCACTGTCTCCAGGTAAATTGTAAAAAGGGTGCTGGCAGGATGGCTCCGTCAGGAAAGACTTGCCGCCAAGCTTGAGAGCCCGCACTCATGCTCTTCCCCCGACACTGTGCCCTGGCAGGCCACCCTCAAAGAAACAAATAAATTATTTTCCTGTGAAAAGCACTAAAGATATAAGAGTCAGAGCCCTTGCCTAATGTGCACAAGGTCATAGGTTCAATCCTCTATACGGCAAGATTAAAAAAAAAAAAAAGGAATAAATGATCGAGTAAATAAATAAATCCTGATAGGCGTACATCAGTGTACTACCTGTTCATTCCAGAGCGTCTATTTGGATAACCTAGTTCCTTTTTGTCTTTACTTTGTCCTTTCCCCTTTTTTCCCCTTATGTTCTTGTTTTGTGGCCCTTAGGGTTTTTTCAACTCCCTCCATGGTGAGCTTGGCAAATATCCAGGCATAACACTTTGCAACGTTTACCCGGGGCCTGTGCAGTCTGATGTCGTGAAGAATGCCCTAACTGAAGAACTCACGAAGGTAAAAAATCTAGGAGGGGATCCTCATCCTCTACTAGCTATGCCTGCTTTACCATGTGTGTCAGGTGCCTGTCAGAAAATGGCAGCGTTCAGGACAGTGTTTGGTACTTGGTAGTACTTCAGTGCCTCGTTTTAATACCAGCTAGCAGCATCGCCAGACTTCTATTTATAAGTGGTTCACCAGGATGGATCCACCACTCTTATGAAGAAAGTCCTTGTATCTCTTTCCATTTCCTCCCTGTGGTTCCATTTGCTAAAACGTAAGGTGTGTTTTATGTAGTGTGGTGTTGGCCATTGAAGCCAGGGCCTCACCCATTCTAGGTAATCATATTACCTCTGGACTGTACATTCTTAGCCCCTACTGTAAATCTTGGTAATTTGATATTTCTGAAAATGTGATAATGAAATAGGTATTTGTACCCTATTATGAGATCATTGTGATTAAGAGTAGAGAGCCTTCAGCATGTATAATCTTACCTGGTAAATGTCCAACTCCTTTTAGGCTCTTTGAGATATTGTGACTTAGAACCCTCCAGTGGCGCCTATTAAGACCCCCAGTTGACAGGTCAAATCCTGAAAGAGTCTTGCTGACAGGTGGCCTGTGGGTCCTTCCTAGATAATATCTGCATGAGAGTTTTGGGACCCTCAGTGTAAACTTCTTGTTGACTTTCAGCCCATGAGAGACAGCATAGACCAGAGTTACAAGATGCCAACGAGCCGCTGTGTGCGGCTGATGCTCATCTCCATGGCCAATGATCTGAAGGAAGTTTGGATTTCTGACCATCCCGTGTTATTGGGGGCATACATATGGCAGTATATGCCAACCTGGGCCTTATGGCTAACCTGCAAGTTGAGCAAGAAAAGAATCCAAAACTTTAAGAATAATTTGGTAAGTGCAATTTATCTATTTCTTAACAGTATTTTATGGATCCTGGTGGAAAGTAGTTTTCAAAGTTCTTTTTTTTTTTTTTTTTTTAATTGGGGGAAGGGGGTTGAGACAGGGTTTCTCTGTGTACCCCTGGCTGTCCTGGAACTCACTCTGTAGACCAGGCTGGCTTCAAACTCAGAAATCTGCCTGCCTCTGCCTCCCAAGTGCTGGGATTAAAGGCTTAAAGTTCTTAAAAGATTTTTTTGTTTTTGTTGTTTTTTTCTGATTCCACACCAGACTCATGAATAAAGTACCAATTAATGTAGAACAGATTCTGTACCCATGCAGCATATATGATGGTTTATTACATGAACTTTAATCTGGAAGAGTAAAATTTGTATAGGGTAAAATCAAATCAAAGGTTGTCAGTATATCTTTTCATCAATGGGTTTGAAAAGCCTCCCACACTGTCTGTTTCATGATTTTATTTGCTTTAGGACTACTTTTCTAAATAAACAGAGTACCTCTTATTTCTTGGCTGTTTCTGGCTGATCACACACAAACACACACACACACACACACACACACACACACACACACACACACACACAATCCTTCTCCCTCTTCCTCTCTCCCTCCCCTTCTCTCCTTTTTTCCCCTTCCCCCCTTTCCCCTCCCCCTCTCCTTCCCTTTTCTTCTCCCTCTCCGGCTCTCCCTCCACCCCTACCCAGGGCTGTGGTTATGTTCCATTTTGGATTATCATTTGTTGCAGAATGTTAGCAGGACTATTATATTTGGCAGTAATTTTGGAGTGATGGCACATAAGCTTGGAAGTAGCCTTGTGCCAGTGGTTTTCTGAGATTTTTCTGGTCTATTCCTTTGAAGGTTTGAGCTTCTGCATATCTTAGTCTGGAGACAGGCCTGGCAAACCAGGAAGTCTCCCAAGGCTGAGAACTGCTTAGGTGACTGAAGAGTCTTTCCAGGTAGGAAGTTGTGGTATGCAGAAATTAACTTGATAAAGGTGCCTTTTGTGTAACAATAAAACACTTCCACAAGGCTGTCTGGTTCAGTCCCAGTTTCTTGGCTCCCTGCTGCCAAGAAAACTGAATTCATCCTGTAGTGCCTCTCTTTCTTCCAGGGATCCTCCCAAGTAACCCACTAACACCAACAATTATTTTTGTCTGTCTTACGGTAAATTCTTAGATGAGTAATTGTTTACTCTTCCCAAACAATAAATCACATTTAGGGATTAAAAAGTTGCCTTGTTTTATCTTGCAAACAGTGTATCAAAAGCTCATAAATAATTTTAGACACATCCAAACATTTCTTTTCTTCACCTGTCTTCCTCCCTCCCTCCTTCCCTTCCTTCCTTCCTTCCTTCCTTCCTTCCTTCCTTCCTTCCTTCCTTCCTTCCTTCCT